>JBBBDQ010000379.1:767500-837500 GCA_037127315.1 Ascarosepion bandense | reverse complement strand
AGAACTCAACTCCTTGCCAAATTAACCTTAGTGAAATTCAAATTCCTGGTCGGAAGGTTAAAATGCTAACATTTCTATCATTTTATACGTACGCAGGCGTGTTAAGAATTTAGAAAATTTGTGTGTATCATTTCTTAGTAGAAATGAAAGAAGTCAGTAAATGAGAAAATCAAGTCTGAATTTAAATATTAAACGATGGCTCCGTAAACAGTGAGTCGACCAACAGTGCAGCGGGTGTCGAATTTGTTGTTGTGTTTTGGTTATTGCCAGAGGATAATTCTCAACTTGAGTAATGATAATATCCCCTCCAGTAAGATATTGATTTGAGAAACCAAGTTGAAAAATATCGATTTTAAGAACGTGCTTTGAAGGGAACATCGATACCGAGTTCGTTTCCACTGGATGAACACATCGGTTTGAATTTCGTGACGGATTTGTTCTTATTTTGTAGCTCTGAAATATAATTGTTAATGCGTAATACATCCATGAGACAACTGCTGCTTTTGGTTGAATTTAGAAACGCACGCACGCACGCAAACATAGGATAAAATTTCAGGTGAAAATAAAGGCAAAAATTCTCCAACATTTGGATAGTTTTTTATTAAGTTGGTTCTAAGCTTTCAGCTCACATGATTTTAATCAACAATACAATAATCCTCACTCATACACACAGTAAAAAGAACCTTTAGATATTGGAGGCCATCTACATTAAATCCAAACAACCCACACTTAATAAAATCACGTTTAAATCTGGTCATAGCTCATTACATTGCATTTAAATATATGGTTCTGTTATCATTTCGAGCTCTCAAGCGGTGTGACGTCATAGAACCGCATTACAAATTTACGAACTGCGTTTGCTATTTTTGGTAACTGTTATCGTTGCTTAGCAAAGTTTTATGTCAACACAAGATAAAATCGTCTTTGATGGTGGATGGTTTTACGTTAACATCTTTGTAACCTCTCTGAAGATGGTTCATGTAAGCCGAAAGCTTAGAACCGACTTAATAAAAAATATCCAAATGTTGGAGAATTTTTGTCTTTATTTTCACCTGAAATTAAAGCCAAAATACGATGTTTAGAACGGCTCATGATTAAACATAATAGACATTCATTGTCTCTTATATTTAACAGTATATGTTTAGAAAATTATCTGCTGCCTCGATACACTAAATTTGCGCTAACCATGAGTGTAAATGAATTTTATACGTTTTCTTTCTTACTTTTCTGCCTGGCTTTCTTTCTTTTTTTCTTCTTCTATTTTTCTTCTTTCTTTCTTTTTTATTTTCTTCTATTTTTCTTTCTTTCTTTCTTTTCTGTCTGGCTTTCTTTCTTTTCTGTCTGGCTTTCTTTCTTTCTTTCTTTTTTCTTTATTTCTTTCTTTTCTGTCTGGCTTTCTTTCTTTTTTATTTTCTTCTATTTTTCTTTCTTTCTTTCTTTTTTATTTTCTTCTATTTTTCTTTCTTTCTTTCTTTCTTTCTTTCTTTCTTTCTTTCTGTTACACATACTAATGTAATCAAAGTATTTGAAATTATGAGCTGTTTATATTTCTTTATTAAACAGTATATTTATTTATTTCCATCAACTGGCCTGTATATTCGGAAAATCTCATTAGAAAAATATGCGCACTCCAGGATCCGAACCTGCGTTTCCCTATGGGAAAACCGTCATTAGACTTGAAGTACTTTTACATTCCTAAAAAATTGTCTCAAATATCCATTAAAAATAACGTTTAAGTAATAAATTAAAATATGTTGGATTAATAAAAAATGAAAAATCCATTCCTAAAAATTGTCTTTGTTTAAGTTTGAATGTGAGACTTAACAGTGGTGTATATTTCGAGTGTAACGAAAGGTTTGTGTCCAAAAACACTAATCAAACTTTTCTTGACCAGAAGAATATTTGGTGACGGCTTCTTCATTCTCGAAAATCGCCATCGTTTGAAGAAGTTTAGAACTTTGAGTAACGCGTATTAATTTGAACAAGGAAAAAGCAAGAAAAAAAAAAGCATTGAAAAATGTCAATCAATAAATCCAGCGCTTTTCGATAACTGATCAGAAGTCACTTGGTACGGGTGACTAGATTAGCACGATGCTTAGTAAACGTGTCTCTTCCTGGATCATTTTGTAGGATTTTAACCCTCTAGGGCCATTCGTATCATATTTGATACAGTATGAAAACAAGCCTTGAAAGAAATATTTTCCTGAAAAATTTTTTAAGAGAAATATTTTATAAATTTCAAATGAAAGCAGTACTGACTGCTCAGTCAATGAATACCAAATGTTTCCTTATAGGGAAATACCAAATGTTTCCTTATAGGGAAATACTGTATCAAATATGATACGAATGGCCCTAGAGGGTTAAGTAGTAATTAGTGGGGGATCTGTTTATTACTTCATAACAATATAGAACTGATCCCCCACTTTATCATACGAATGTCCCTAGAGGGTTAACAACTGATTTTCAATTTTTATTGCATGTCAAGCAGGACAATTTACACAGTCGATATATATTTTATAGTGACACATTTTCTCACTATTTTATAATTAGATAAGTTCTATCAAAAGCTAATATATATATATATATATATATATATATATATATATATATATATATGTTACGTAAATTAACGAAGCTTAACGAAACTTGGTTATAAACAACCGACAATTTGAAATGATTTGTTTGAACATTATTTTTGATTGATGCTCGTATTTAAGTAGATATTCTGTTTTTAATCAAACAGCATTATATATTTATTTCTACCGGCCTGATTATTTACGATAAATACCCTTGCATCGTAGTGGCTTCACAGCCTTGCATAGAGTGATACTTATTTAAAAAAAAAAAAAGAAAGAAAAAAGGCGCAAATTTCAGAACTTGTGATCTTATTCTTACGTCCTTTGATTCCTTACAAAAACGCTAGACAGATATTATCTTTCACTCACTGTTCCTCTGATAGCTAAAGTGATGTCATCCTGCGTATTAGGGTTATCAAAAACTCAGAGATACCTCTTTTGCCGACTCCTGCTCTCTCATGCGATATCTAACCTGCTTATAAGACGTTTAAAATATTTTCCATTTTCTTTTTCCGGCGTTTGAAAATTGTAAATATCGTCTGCTATTTGAGAGAATATATCTGACTATGCCGTTGCTTTCTGTGTGAATTTTTAGGATGCGAATTTATCATTATTTACAGTATTTACACTCAAACTATTGTCCTCATTTTTGTTGTTGTTACTACAGCATTTCGCCCGTTGTGCGCTCCGGCCTTCATAAGGTGTATATCGATCCGGGTAACTTACAGCGAATTCAGAACTGAACCCTTTATTTAATCTACGGTGTTAGACTTTTCTCATTCTACTGATCATGTCTCAGCATATCTCGTCTAGTCTTTATTTTTAGTACTGCTAAGGTATTATTCGCTTTGTTTCCACTAAGTCCAATTACACACTGCCCCGCCCGGGAACTGAACTTACAATTAACAAATTCCATTGTTAAGAAAAAATAGTGCTGTCTACACTAACCGACAAATAGAATTAATGCTGGGGTACAAATTTAGTGCCGCCCCAGAAGCTGCAAATCCGATTGAGGGGCCCAGAGCAGTACTTTGTCACCCTTGCTATTGTAGAGGATACCAGGCTTATTACAATATTTATATTTAGGATTCGACACGTCACACGATAGATCAGGCACATGACACAGGAAACAAAAACAACGATGACGCCAATGTAACCAGAATAAACATGTATTAACAAATAATACAATTAATCGAGAGAAGCAAAGTGAATAAAAGGAGAAGGAGTGTTCACCCTTAGACTGTTAAAGAAAGTCAAATGTTCATTGGAAGAAAGTCAATGAAAGATTGATTGTAATAAAGTTCTGAAAAGAAGAATAATGTGTTGGGATTCGTTAGATTTTGAATTTCTTTTTTTAATCAGTTCTTACATTTGTACTTGTATTCATTAGATTTTGTCTTGGGAAATGTGTGTGCACATGCATGTGTGTGTAAGAAATAAATTCGCGCCACTGGTTGCTGCCTGCAACCAGCCGGCTGTGTAGGAGCGAGATTTATACAGATGTCCCTCTACCACCTTGATAGTAGGGGTCTCGCTCGAGTTAGGAAACACATGTCTCCACGATTGTTGGCCCACGATCTTGGTCTAACTGGCGTTTAACACGTGTGTGCCTGCTTAAATGCACGCACGGAATGCGTAGTAAAAAATAGGATTTAATACGTGAACACAGGATGACCAGTCAAGATTAACCAATCAGTGCATGCTAATATAACGTGTCTCGCAGATGAAAACACGCAAGTTGTTTTAATGCGTAGGTGCAAGAGTGTGAACATAATAATATTTTACAAATATTTGTTGAATAATGTATGTATGTATGTATGTATGTATGTATGTGGGTGTGAATGTATGAATCCCACAACATTTCAACATTAAACGAAGCATAAGATAGCATTAAAGGATGAACAATATTCGCGGATATTGATGTCATTCTTGGAAAAACCAGATATAGAATTATCTATTTTGTTATCCATAATGTTGAATGTGTTAAAATTACTAAAATTCTTAACAAGAAAAATCTCAAGTTGATGTAAAAAATTGCTGCAAAACATTGTTGATTTATTTAAGATAGAATAATCTATTACAGTCAGTCAGTTAAGTGCCATACGTGATACACACTTTGGACGATCATGTCTCCAAAGAAGCATGACTGACTGGGCAGAAGATTATCACGCAGTAGGTTGCCATTGCTTTCTGCGGTAGACTGGTTGCCAGCCAAGGCTATAGAACCCAATCTGTCCTGTTATTTCACTCATAGCTAGAAAGGGAAAATAATCTATTATATTATGAAGTATAATTAGTGGAAGATCAGTTTATTACTTCATAATAATATAAAACTGATACCTCACTTTATGCCCAGCAGAAGCCTTAATCATGTTTTCAACTATTATATTCAGTCAGTTAAGTGCCATACGTGATATACGCTTTAGGCGATTATGTCTCGAAAGAGACATGATTGACTGGGTAGAAGGTTATCTCGCAGTAGGTTGGCATTGCTTTCTGCGGTAGACTTGTTGCCAGCCATGGCTATAGAACCCAGTCTGTCCTATTATTTAACTCGTAGCTAAAGGGGATAAATATGTATTTATTGCTTTCTGCTGTAGATTGGCTGCCATCTGAGGCTATAGAAATCAATATGTCTTGTTATTTAATCCATAACTGGAGGGAAGTGACGGATTAATACCTTTTCCAAGGGTATTTGCGCGTAAATAATTAGGTTGCAATATAATTTGTATTTTATACTACCTTATGAAAATTAAGATGTAGTAGGGTGGGGGTCGTATCATAGACTCGTGTGTGTGTGTGTGTGTGTGTGTATTGTATCATAAATGGGGGGGGGGGGGGGGGGGGGGGGGGGGGGGGGGGCGAGACACTTGCACTGCTCCTAGCGCCGTGGATGCTTGGATTCAACATCAACAAGTTAGATTCACATCTTAATGTCGATTTTTTAACGTAAAATAAAATCAGTTTATTTTGTTTATAAATGGTTGACAAATAGGAATAATTGTCCTCAAGGACACATGACCCAATGGATAAAAGTGTTGGTTAGATTCAGTGACAAAGAGTTGTGAGTTCAATACCTGGCTACAGCAGAACAAAAAAACTTAGAGAGTTGAGTTAAAGGGAGATAACGACATGACTTCCAGAAGTGGAATGGCACATGAAATGAGAGTGACAGAAAGTGTTCGGCTCGAAATTGAAGAAGGCCAGGGCGTAAAACGGCCAAAACGTCGTAAGCATGGCAATAAAGATGAGGACAACAGTGTAAATAATGTAAATATTACCTCATCTCAGAAGTATAGACAAATGTTTCTTTTATTCCATAATTTTTTGTTGCTACTGAATCCTACAGTAAATAGCCTTACTTTGAAAAAAAATTGTTTAGACCTTTAAGAGATTTTTTCATATTGAACACTGATTTACACCGTTCACATTTCCTTTAATTTTTATTTAACTAGTCTTATATCCTAAGCCTTAGAAATTACAATAAAAAATAAGAACTTGATGTTTTCTTTTACCTTTTTTTAAGCTTGAATATCAAGTTTAATGATGGAGAGAATTTGAAAATAAACCATTTTAAAGGTTAAAAATATTTACAAAATTGAAATATTTTCCAGTATCAAATTCCTTCAGTGTTCACAACATTTAAATGTTTTCTCCTCTCATTTATTCTAGAGAATATAATTTTTTGCCCTTCACTCCTCAATATCATCAATAATTCCAGTTCCGAATACTAAAAATAAATCTATTTCTGATGAGGGTCTTTATCCCCAAACTTGTTATTATTTGCGAATTTAAGCTCATTTCTTTTCTTGTTTTGCTTTATTTCCAACCAACATCTCCTCACTGATGATAAAAATAAAGGCTGACGGCCTATCACGTTGAATACACCGGTTCTTGCTCGATAACCGAAGTTAAGCAACATTGAGCCTGGTCAGTACTTAGATGGGTGACCGCTTGGGAATACCAGGTGCTGTAAGCGTTTAGTGACGGATGTGCGTTGTGGTGCAGTGGATATCGGCTCGGAAAGAGAAATCGGTGAGCCGAGTTCGAATTCCAATTGAATACCCTGCATTCACTTAAGCACTGGTACCCTTGAGAAAGGTATTAATCCGTCCATTCCCTCCAGTTATGGGTTAAATAACAAGGGTAGGTCTTGAGGACCCTGCTCTTAAAAACAAATCCCAATGAAACCGTGAAAAGAAAAACGTTGTAAAAATAAAATAACCTTACCCAAAATCACTGGTTATGACCTTAAAATGATCCCATAAGGATTGATAGGTCGTGAAGCCTCAAAAACAAACAAACATAAAAACAAAAGTCCATTTTTTAAAAATTTCAGATTGGAATAAGGACTGGGCTCCTAGGTCATATCCAACAACCTAAGAAGAAAGAGAAACAGCTGCCAAAAACTATGGCCTTAGTGTAGAAGATTATGATACTCCTAATTCGCAAGATGACGTCATTTTAACCATCAGACGAACAGTAAGTAGAAGGTAATATCTGATTAATTCAGGAGTTTATGTTGGCACCTAAAAAGCGATACCTAAGTTTAAAATGCATTCTGAATAAGCACTGAAAATTTCATTAAAATCTGACTATTACTGGATATTCTTGAAAAATTGACAATTATCTAATTTTTGTGAGAATTTCCAAATCAATGTTTTTCACCCTGAAAAATTCAAATTTCTTGTAGAAATTCCCGCATTGACGAAAAAAAAAAAAAAATTGACTAAAATTTCTAAGGTTCTAAAAAGGATAAAAGAAAAATAATTTTTACACAAAGAAAATTCCTGTGTTCTTTGCTCTTAACAATAACACAATGATTTTGACAATAAAATTTTATTTTGGCAATTGTATATTCTCATTTCTAGCAGATTTATCGTATTTGTCGTGTCTACGTTTATGACTGATTGTAATGAACCTTAATAGCCATGAAGTTAGAAAGTAAACTGTAAACAAAGAGGCTCATGGGAGTCGAAACTCTACCGATTGAGCTGTTTTTTCCAGACGGCAATGACGTCATTGTTTTCGTGAAGCAAAAGTTATTCGTTGTTGTTAGGTGAATTCTTCTATTTAATATGTTACTGTTTTACGCATGAATTACAAAAATTTAATGAAACATTCCAAGAATTTGTGTCTCATTCTTTATTTTTAATAAGTCCAGACGCGATAGAAATCAAACACACACAAAAATATTAACTTTCTCAGAAACTAATTCGCACGTACATGCGCAATGTCTTTAATTAAAATCGTATTTCTTATTTATATTTACCAAAATTATAATTTATTAAACCTTGTAAATCATTGTCATTTCTCATTTGCGGAATATGTCCTCGATAACGACATAGCAGATAAATTCGGCCTGATCGAATCTGGAATACTAAATATAACTTCTCTAGAAGTACAGAGGAACCTCCGGCAGCTCCAGTAGCTATACGTAAGACTCCCTTTGCGTTTATTTCCTCACTGCTTGTTGTTACATATATACGTTATATTTTCGTATTAAAAACAGGTACGAGAATTTCCTTTCGTGTACCTTATTATGCACAAGACAGAGTAACATAACAAATATACAAAACTTATAGGCTCTAAGAATGGTTTATGATGCAATATTTCAGATTATTAAAAAATACAAAAAAACTGTGAGAAAGTGATACGAAAACTGTTTAAATACCTAACAGATTAACGAAAAGAAAAAAGAAAACTTAGGCTTATCCCAGAAAACTTAGGCTTACCCCTCTGAGAACTTTAACGATATTTTGAAATAACTTTTGTTTTCTGTTTGGCTACTCATATACTTCACCGGGGTCTTTAACGATTTAAAAAAAAATTCTTTATACCCTCTGTGAGATTCCTTTTCGTGGTCACTCAGCGGCGGTATAGTCGGCCTAAAGGTTCTTGTTTTCGTCGCCGTAGAAATTATCGGCGGAGTACTAAAGATACGCGGAAACCTTTTAGTCTTTCCGTTCTCCTAGTGACTTTCACATATGGACGCCAAAAAACCTTCCACAGCCAGCCGACTTCCTTCGGATGTAACATCTAACCTTTCATTCGTTGGCCAGTGTTATTTATTCTCAGTAGTGGTTTAAAAGAACCTCAACATGGATTTTACATCGGTGGAAGCACCCACATTTGATTAAAACACGTTTAACAAATGGAATTCTTATAGCAAACCCTTCCATGGAAGAACATATTCAAAAGATGCAGGAAAGGTCCGAGAAGAGAAACTCCCTTTCATGTACTCAACCGCAAGCCAACAAACTTATCGCGGTTGATGTTGGCCCCTGTCACCATCCCGTACTCTCTGATTTCTTTTCCGACTTCACCAATCGTGGCTCTTCTCGACACAAGAATCGAAACAGTCGTAAGCATATGCGGAGTACCTAACCGATGTGGTAGCACCAGGTAAAGAGATTCCGCGTAGGAATGGATTCGTCTTTAAATTGTAAAGGAAAGTCTCCACTGGAAGAATGTGCAGCAAAGGTGAAAGCAGCCAACCTTGACGAAGAGAGCGAGACAGTACTAACGGCTTCGATCGAACCCCAATCACTTCTGCCAGCCCACCGGGAGACGCATACAGAACTGATAAAGTACGGCCCGAGGGACAGCAGTTGAAAGAACAGCCTCCAGAAATCAATGTTCAGTCCTAATGAGGCTTACGGCCATATCACGTTGAATACACCGGTTCTCGCTCGATCACCGAAGTTAAGCAACGTTGAGCCTAGTCAGTACTTACATGGATGACCTCTTCAGAATACCAAGTGCTGTAAGCGTTTCGTGACGGATGTGCGTTGTGTTGCAGTGGATATCGGCTCGGAAAGAGAAATCGGTGAGCCGAGTTCGAATTCCAGTTGAATACCCTGCATTCAATTAAGCACTGGTACCCTTGGGAATGGTATTAATCCGTCCCTTCCCTTCAGTTATGGGTTAAATAACAGGGTAGGACTTGGGGACCCTGTCTTTAAAAAACAAATCCCAATGAATCTTGATACTCCTAAAGAAAAAAGTATTACTAGACACAAAAACTTATATAAAAAACAATAAATTGTTGAAAGAAAAAGGTATTACCAGCAATAAATAAATAAAAATTTAGTTGGCAATAAATGACCCACCGAGGGTGATATGCCATAAGACAAAAACAACCAACCAACCAACAGTCCTAATGAATGCCTTCACTGTCGACTTGCTCGATGATCAAGTGTACCATATGAAGTTTATCCTGAATAGGCCTGCCTTTTACAGCACAAATCTGTTCGAAGCCACTCAGACTATACAGGACAGCCTGCAAACGGACGGGGAACATATCGGCTAAAATCTTTAACTCTGTGTTTAATATCGTTAAAAGTCGAAAGTTACCTATAACCATCCTCACCGTTCTTGTCCTTGCGTAGTAACTTGATTACACTTCTGGTGAAGCGTCGAGGTATAGACCCCTGCGTCATCTGGATGTTGAAAATCAGGAACAAGGATGGGCGACTGTCTCAAGTACAGTTCGTAGAGTTGATCATCTAAACCTGAAGATTTATCCCGGCCAACCAGCTTCAGGGCTTCCCAGAGAGTAAAAATCTCATCAGAGAGTCGGAAACTCAGATAGGATTTTCCAACCCAGTTGCTTCAGTCAGGTTCCCTGGTGTACAGATCCTGAAAGTTGTCACGAAAAGCCTGACCTATGCCCGCGTTTGTAGTCCCGATCCGATTATCCGGCAATGCGACGCACGCAATATGTCGATGGGTCGCATTCCAAACTTCCTCTGCACGCAATTCAGCGTCCATATTCGTCGCCTAGCCCTAACTACCACAGCTTGATTATTCTTGATATTCAAGTAGGCCAACTCTGGCCTAAGTCTACGGTCCCACTATCACGGGATTTAATTGTTCAGTCCACTTTTTCCTCAACTACCCTTTGCACCTCTAATCTAACTAGATTGAGTCGACGACTATAACCAGAACAAAACGACCTAATTTTGAGACAGAATAATCTCATGATCGAGAATTGTAAATTGGCTTTCTTGTATCCAACAGACATTCACTCCGAGAGGCTGAAGACCGCGACTGAGCCTCACTCTGCGAGACTAGGGTCTCAGGCCCCGGTCATTCACGCTAGTCAACCAAAGAGACATTATCGGACCGATTAGGGTGGCTCCTCGGCATTGAACATGGCCGGGATGGATCTTCCACACCTTTGGCATTTATTTCCTTTAAGTTTAATCAGTCAGTTAAGTGCCATACGTGAAACACGCGATCATATCTCGAAAGACACATGACTGACTGGGCAGAAGATTATCCCGCAGTAGGTTGCCATTGCTTTCTGCGGTAGACTGGTTGCCAGCCAAGGCTATAGAACCCAATCTGTCCTGTTATTTAATCCATAACTGGAAGGAAGAGACGGATTAATACTTTTCCCAAGGGTATTTGCGCGTAAGTGAATGCAATGAATTTAACTGGAATTCAAACTCGGCTCCCAGATTTCTCGTTCCGAGCCGATATCCACTGCACCACAACGCACACCCAGTTAAGTTTAATAGTTGCTTTAAATTCTTTGACTTAAAGTTTTTCCCTTGTTCCTCGGATGCGCGGCAGACGTCTTCCCCGAGATTGAATGGGGTTTTGAATTTTTTCCTTTTGTCCGTTGTGTTCAACTAAGGTCGCGTCTAGTTTAGCCTCCAGTTATATCAACTGCTACTTATATAGTGGAGATTTGCATATGATTTGCATATGAAAACAACCATTTTTTTTTTTTACCTTTCATCAGTATGGTTGATATTACACTCCAGAAAAGTGTCTCATTGTTGTCTTCTCGGGCTAATGTTTTTTTTCTGACATGACATCGAAAGATTATATTGAATCAACTGCTAGGCCTGCTGCTACGAAAGTTTGTCCACTGTGTCGTGCTAGACAAGTTTTCTCACCAGAATCTGTCTTACATATTTATAAATCTACGATTCGTCTATGTGATGAATTTTGTTGGCACATTTGGTTTGGTGCGTCTACTATGTATTTAGAGATTCTATACGAAATTCAAAGAAGATTTGAAATGTTATTAGTCCTGATCTGGCATCTCATTTTACTTCCGGTGTAAAGTAGCTTCTCTGTCTCTTTTCAATAAATATTTTCATGTAAAAATATTTTACCAAGATTTTCTAAAAATAATTTAAAAAATAATTTCATTCATTTGTGAATAAGTCCTGAGAGTTTTATTAAAATCCGACGATTATTGATTTTTTCAATAATTTACAAATTAATGTATTTTTCACCGGAAAAAATGAGTTTTGCAATTACATTATCCATAGTAAACTCTGGTAAAAATTTGGGTACCCGCTGACGGAAAAAAAAGAAAACAAAAAGAAGTTTCCTTAGCAAAATTTTGAACGTGTTAGAAAGGGTTAAAAACGTTTAAAAATAAGTTAAAAAAAATACTTTGATCTTTCCTCTTAATAATAACAAACATTTCGGCTAAAAAACTTTGATTTTTCGTTTAGGGCCTTTTTTCTTTATACTGATTTTTCAGCGAATTAGTGGAGGGTGTCTACTAATTCGCTGAAAAACAAAACAAAACAAAATCGCATAGTATGAAGATAAAAGCCTCCAAACTTAATAAAAACAAAATGTTTATGTTCTTATTAAGAGGAAAATTAATTATTTAAAAAAATATTTTAATCCTTTCTAACACGTTCGAAATATCGGTAAACGTTCTTGTTTTGATTTTCGTTTACCAGTACCCAAATTTTTACGAGAATCAACAATGGATAATATTACACAACTCAGATTTTCCGGTAAAAAAATACATTAATTTTGAAATTCTTCAAAAAATCAAATAATTGCCGGATTTTAATGAAACTTTCTGGACATATTCACAAATGAAGGAAATATTTTTGAAATTATTATGTTTAAAAATCTTGGTAAAATATTTTCTAAAATCTGTTAACATTCTATCCACGTAAATTCATTAAATTTCAAGAAATTAAATTTTGTTGGGAAAATTGGTTTTATTTTTTAAACGCAGGATTTATTGGGTAATGTAAATTATCTACAATTTTTTAAGAATATTTTGTTTTTATTTCCGAAAATCTGCTCCTAATAGTAAAATAAAAAAGCAATAAAGTTATGACGTCGTTTAATTTGATAAGCTTTTGATTGCTTCAATAAAGAACATATATTAAGGATAATATAGTCTGAAGAAAAAATGAATAATCATGAAATTTCAAAAGAATTGTTTTCATTTTTTTTAATTATAACAATTTATAAAGTTTCAAAAATATTTTAAGAATACTTCAAAGATTTGTTGGTGTTAGGTTATTTAGTTATTAAGTGAAGACTATATTTGCTAATCGAAAAATGAAAAGTTTAATACAAATCGCCGTGGCTTCGTATTTTTGAAATAATTTTTAATTTCTTTTTTGTGTATTTGAAGATTTTTCTATGGTATTTTCTATGTGCATATTAAAAGTCATGTGTTTCACGGTTTCTTCCTCTTACAGGAACAAAATTGTACAATTTTGTCAATTCCGGTCACCATACACTTATCTTATCTCGTATCTGTCTGGTTGTCATCGCATATCAAATATAGGAGAAATGTTAGAAAAGTTCAACATACTGTGATTAAAGAATAGTTTTGTTTTAAATTGCATGCTGTAAATAGGTAATACTTGTGTAAATCAGATTAATTTAACTTTAAATTTGTTAATTTTCCAAAAATAACGTGTCAAAGATGCAGATTTTCTTTTGCAAGATTTTCAAAACTGAGAATTAACTTTTGTTTACAAATGTGTAGATCGCTCAGTGATAGCCGAAAAATTGAAAAATTAGGAAAAAAAATCAAATTTTTAGATTCCACTCAATATAATTTTTGTTTGAAACATACCAGATTATTTTGCTTACTGGAAATAGTACATCTAATCATTTAGCTTTCAAGAGAAACTAATTTACAAGTTTCAAGAAAACTTTTTTTTATGTTTAAAAATCTAATTTTAAAAAAATAGTTATCGAAAATGAATGGAGATACCTACTACACAGGCATTCAACTATTTTTGCTGATTAAATAATTTAAAAAAATAATTTAAAAATTCCTTGATTTTTCCTTTTAGAGGGTACTTTGTGGAGGTACCTACATTTATGCTTTGCCAAGTGAGTAAGAAGTGGAAGTTTGACATTGGAGTAGGAAATAGGACTTGCTTACTAGTATAGGATAAAATAGGACTTGCTTACTAGTATAGGATAAAAAACCTACAACAATTAACTGAAACGCAAAAAGTAAACTTGCACACCCACAAAAAATGGATCAAAATGACTGAAAACATTTTGGAAAAACCCAGATCAAAGCAAAAATTCACAATCAAGAGTGAAATTTAATTTTGCCGAATAGGAAAAAGATTGATTCCGTACTGAAAGAAAAAGACGAAACCAAATTTGGCGATCAGATGTTAAATTTATTTTTTTAACCAATTAAAGGAAGCGATTTGCAAAACTGAGAAAAAGTTAACAATCCAGTGTGGAAAGAGAAATCGGTATGAAGAAAAAGAGAAAGAAAGTCAGAATCAGTCAGCCAGAGACGACACGCTAAAATGTAACAAAGGAAACTTCAAGTTTGACCAGGACATAAGGTCGCGTCATATATTCGTTCTCCTTCACTCATGCTAATTTCTTTTACCTCTTCTCCATTCTCAACATCCGTGCGGTCAACAAAGAAGACGACGACAACAATAACAACAATATACTTCAACTGACTCCTAAATATTAACTCCACTAAGTACAATTCTCTTTATTGCTTCACCTTCCTTTTCAATTTCTCACCGGCCATAAAAAAAAGGAACGAACACAGACTTTATTAGTAACCTTTTAATATTTCTACATACACACATTTTGCTATCAACTAAAATTCTGGACACTTAACTCCTTACTACTATTTCTCTGTAACATTTAACTACATACATTTTTCTCTTCTTACAAATTTGTTATTCTGTTTAGTGTTTAGTTAATAAAATTTTACTTTAACATACAAAACGAAATATTTCATTCTTCCACATTACAACATCAAAACCTTCAACCTTCTGATATTTTAAATTGTGTGGCCTTCGATTGTGTTTGGTACAAGGCCAATAAACATCACTGATGCTCCTACACTGGGCAAAAAATGATGACGTCAACAAACGACTTTTGCCACAAAATCTCGCAAGCCGGTCGGTACTCTTTATCGTTATTCGCTTTTGGATTCCTTAGTTCGACCAGTTCTGACATTTACAGCTAAGATACACCACGTGGAATCGAATCATCCTAATGTTATTCCTAATTCCCTGATGAGAAGAAAGTTCTCGAGAACGGGTACTTCGGGCAACAGAATCATTGAGACTTCGAGGAAGTCGTTCTTAAAGAGAAAAGAAAAGTTGCAACAATAAGCGAGTATCAAACATGAAAAATAAATAATCTTCTTATTTGTCTATCAGTGAAGAAGACGTTTCACTATAAAATGATTAAAATGGTTGGTGATTTCGAGAAGAAAATATAAACTAAAACTTTCAAAGAATATTGATAAAAATTAAATCGAATTAATAGAAAAACTGAAATAAAATATTATGAATGAAATATTGAAGAATTTCTGAAATTAGAGAATTATTCTCTAGCAAGTAGAATAAGTATTAACATAGATAACGATTAATTACTAAGTTAATTTTTTAAAATTCTGTTACACAATAAAATCCATTTTATTGTGTTACACAATAAAATCCATTTACACGAATTTTATACGAAGAATTATTATTTTTGATTTTTGATTTTTGATTCAGGAATTTCATTGTTAGACTTGAGAAAAACATAAGATTTTTAGTATAATGTAAGGGAGGTAACTGCTTATTTTAAAAACATCGGTAGTCTACATTAGTTTACAATTATAGAATTTGATAAAATTGGATTTATTCAGAAGTCAGACACACGACTAGTTTTTAGTGGGTATATAAAAATAAAGTTAATTTCCTACGGATTCTTTTCAGCGACGTTTAGTTTTTAATTATTACTGTTACTTTATAATTATAAACACTTGGTAAGCAATATCCATCATAAAAATCACCTGAAAAAAATCATCTTCACTGTTTAGCAAAAAAAATCATTTGCCATTTCAAACACGTATGAAAAGAAATAGACTACGGGAGAGAAGGTCAATTTTTGGGAGGAACTATTTTTTCTCAAGACTCAATTACAGTTAGATTGTGTTCATTAAAATGACAAACCAACAAAAAATAAATCAAACAAAAAACCTTCTGTAATAAAATAAATAAATAAATTTTGCTGCCAATTTATAAAAAGAATTATCAAACCTGAACCTTGATAATAAAAAAGCAACAGAGTGAAGTGAGCGTTTCCAATATGAGCAGAGTTTTGATCCAAGGCTGGATTCGTTGCAAATAACGAATAATTAACGGTGTAGCTGTGAATCGGAGAGGGGAAATCAGCGTGCAGAGTTCGAATTTTAATCGAGTCCGTTAAGTTCACTTTTAGTTTTGCCGAAATAAAACATTTAGATCTGATTAATGGGTTAGACACCAGACAGTCTGGGCTCTCGAGCCTTGGTCGCAACCAGTCTAGAGATGATGAATCGATAAAAGCACTCATCCCTCGGCAATGTGGGCCTTTCGACGGGTTGTGTCAGACCGTAAAAAAAAAACAAAAAACAAAAAACAAAAACCCAAAAAAACGCAGAATAACTAAAATTCTTAAATCGTGTTGTGTGTTGTGAGTTACGCGATCTGATGCAGGTGGAAATAGCTTTTACTTTGAAACAAGGTGTAAACGACGACATCCAGCAGTAACATATGATGTATTCATTTAGGTACCTCCACTTTTTCGGCAGAAATTTTCGATACCTACTTTTAAAATGAAATTTTTAAAATGAAAAAAACGTTCTTGAAGATTTCATTTCGAATTTAAAAGCTTAATGATTAAATTTATTATTTCCATCAAGTAAAAAATTCTGGTGTATTTCAGATGGAAATTATATAAATTGGAATGTCACATTTAGTTTCGATTTCTTAAAATTTTCTTAAAAGCGGCCATTTTTTAAAAATTAAGAAATTTGTAAACAAACACAAATTCATCGATTTTATATATAAATTTAGTTGTAGTGACATTGAGTGTTATATGTGTTATTCTACTATTGGGCTTAAACCAATTTAAACTTATTAAATATCTTTTATCATACATTATATTTCTAGGTGCCTACCGTGGCGCGTTATTGATTTTACTAGTCTTGTGAGCCAATTCGCTAATGTCGTAAAGATTGATACGCACCATGTGCCTCATTAAAAATTACTTTATGACTTGCAAATAGGAAATCGAGTCCCTTTTTGTTTGAGATAATTGTGTACCTTTTTGTTTGAGATAATTGTGTTGATAAGGTAAGGTAAGAATTGTTGAACTCTTGCACCCCCCCCACCAGTTGAAGATTGGCGTAACATAATCTTTCTAACCAATCCAGATTTTCCCTTTTTTCACTTGTGGAAGATTAAGTTAAATTTATCTGTCTCTGAATTTGATATGGTTAAAAATTAGTTTTTATTTATTTAATGACTAATTATTGATATATTGTTAATATTAGTGAGCACTTCACCGCTATGCTCTTGTTCCAGAATAAGTAAAGCTAAGATAGTTTACATTTAAAATAATTCCTATTTCATAGAAAGTTTTTTTTAAAGCAACTAGGTCCCACCCTTTTACTGTGAAACCAATAAATTGTAAACGCAAATTCTACTCCATCAGCTTCTTTTCTCGCACTTCCCACCTGTGGAATTGCCTTCAGTTTACTTGCTTCCCCGACAGCTACAATCTCCAAGAATTTAAATGTAAAGTCAATAGTCATCTCCTATCTCACTAACCTGCATCCTCTCTCTCATGTTCCTTTCTCCATCCACTCCCCTCTCATCAGTATTCTCATCCTTCTCTTTCCTGACACCCCCTTGTAACCAGTCACTCTTTCTCATAACTTTCCTCCTATGTAACCCCCTGCCCAACAGTGGCAGTAAACTGCATTGCTTGTGGCGATAAGATTATAAAAAAAAAAAAAAATAAAAAATAAAAGAAAAATAAAACGCTTGAGCGTAAAATTGTAAGGGAGGTAACTCGATTGCTTTTATTCAGCTCATTCAAGCTAGTTTGAAATATTCGAGAGTTGCCCGATATTAAAAAAAATAACTTTTCTGTACAACAACGTATCTTCAGCACATCTAAAAAATTGGATACATTGATTTGGCAAATATAGAACGAGACTGACCGTAGTAAGACCTGGGTGCGAAAATTTTACTTTCTAAATAGATTCTAACTCAAGACGTCTACATTTAATTTTGAGATTTTGTGAGTTATGACATTTTTTTTAGGAAGGAATTCGAAATATTATGAAGCGTTAATTTGCTTCAGAGAGGAGGACTTGCCAACTTTGAAAATTAGCATTAGACATGGCAGCTTACCTGGGCGCGAACCCTATGCAGAGACACCAGATACGCAACTACCTCAATCACGAAACTACTGTTGTGGTCTACATAGGAGAATTAGTATACGTTTTTTTTATGACAGAAAAAATGTTGGGTAATTGAATGACAAAATTAAAAATATTCTCTATTACGCTTCTTGTCTTCGAACATCCAATGCATCCAATTCATCGTAATGAACCTGACTATAATTTCGATTTAAAAAAAAATGATGCTTTAATTAAAAGAGAAACGATTTTACTTAAACGAAAAATGTATAGAGCGTGCACTAATGTCCGAGTTTTCCACGGTAAATTTGCGTCCGGGTTTTCACAACATTTCATAAGAAATCTTCTCTTGTTACAGTGTGGGATCTTTAAAAATAATGGCGATATAGACAAAAAAAACGTTTGGAAACTGAAGTTAAGTGTCTAAACACATTGTACGCCAAAAAGTTTAAAATTTAACGACCCTATAACTTTAGCTTTTCTCTCAGTGTATAATCGACTCGCATCCGATAAACACATTTAATTCCACCAAGAAGAACTTTAGTACGATTGATGAGGGCAAAATAGATTACAGAGAATTTTTTCCATCTTATCACTCAATTATCCATATTGCTGTCTGCAAGATTAAGATGCGTGTGTGACAGTGGACTAATTTCTATTGTCCTTTTCAGGACAACCAACATATCTTTCCTCGAGTTACTACAGCTGCACTTTTCAGGGGAGGAAAGTCTATCTTTCACGAGATATGCACTAACCTGCAGCAGCGACTTCCAGCAACCAGTCCAGATCGACGCAACAGGGACCTCCAGCGTAGCAACCTTATTGGATCAACCGCCGACTGCTAACGAAGCCTAAACGCCAGTCAAAACGGACCGAGCCGCATTTCGACAGTTAGCGTAGTATACGTCACCCGACTACGGCAACCACGCGACTGACCAATCCTATCTACCCGGTACAAGTATAGGATACAATCCTATATCATTTATCAACGAATTAAAACACACAAAGTAAAATTGCATACGCGCAAAAGTGGATTCAAACGACTAAAAACATTTTAAAAAGACCCAAACCAAAGCAAATTTCACAAGTCAGTGTGAAAAGCAAAATTCTGGATCCTGATTGGATAAAAAAAATAAAATAAAATAAAGAAGATTCATATATGACGTCAGAATGAAAATGGCTGCTGGAACCGGCAACATGAGTGTAGAAGTCAAATAACTTAACTTTCAACATGGCGGTCTTCTTTTGTCTCCCTGTAGGAAGGTGAACATTCAAGATTGTGAGACTCACTTTCCTGATGTGTCCAACTTGCGTCCAGTTCGCAGACAAAAATAAAGTGTTGTAACTGAATGCATGTCCATATGCGGCCCAAAGACATCTATTTATTGCATAATATATACAATTGTGGCACAAGGCCGAAAAAGGGGAGGGAGAAGAAAACTTGGGTTGGTCTGCCACTAACTATCTTATACCTAGCTAATCTGATTCACGACCCAGACATACGTTACAATATTTCTCTTTCACCATAAGCACTTATCCATCTACATACATACCGCCATACACCAAAATACCACACAGCGTTCCAGGGACCTAAAAAATAACCCAAATGAGCATAAAAATTAATGATGCACAATATAATACAAAAATATATAAAAATATATTAACATGAAATGTCATGAGGGGCGGGGGTAAGATGACAATATCCCCAACAGAAAGTTTTTAAACAAAAGTACAAATAAAACATGATGTTAGCTGGACCCACCCCACCCTAAAAAACAAAGAGGCCACTGTATTCTGCCCATAGGACAAAATCAAGCAGCTCACTTTCTACAAGGAATGGGGCAGAGAAAATAAATTGGCTGGGAGACGATGAAATGCTGAACCAGCCGAGATAAAACGGGACAAAAAAAATAACACGGAACCGGGAATCTCGAGCTGGCCCATAACCAAAGAGGTAATGCCGGGGAGCAGGCCGGGAAACACAATCACTCACATTAACTAGGTACACAAAAAGGGACTTACCTTAACCAAGGGGAGGGTTCCAGGGGAATCCACCCCGATGCACTTGGTAGATCTAAAAGAGAAAATCAAGGCTAGCCCCGTTCAAGCGAACCAGGCTCGCCACTTTTATCCACCTTTCGCTGAAGTCTGTCGACGTCAATCGTTTCCAATCAGTTCTAATCTTCCTTTTGAGCTGATGCTCAAAATATCGGATCAAATCCTGATGTGAAAGACGATCACCCCGCAAGACTTCCTCCTTTCGCGTCGTCCAAATCACCATTCGAGCCGTGGCTAGCAGCGTCAGAAACACCATCCGCTTCACTCCAGAGAACGGGGGCGACACATTGTCACAGGCGTATGCACGATCAATGAGCACGAGCTCACGCGGCGCGATACGAGCAGTCAACTCGCCGACACGATCCCACAACGGGCGAACGCGCATACAATGGTAGAAGGCGTGCTCAGACGTCTCCTTTAAACCAAGTACGCAACGTTCACAGTCTGGCAAATCTGCCGTGCCCATTGCGAAACGCACGTCATTGAGAGACAACCGATTCCGGGCTAATCGCCAAGTCAGAGTAAACTCAGGGTTGCTGAGATAATCCGAACCTGGCGCCCAAGACCAATGCAAGCGAAACTCATCCTCCGACATGCCGAGCGATTCGCGTAGTGGATCCTTCACGACGCCCGCCACTAATCCCCGATAGAAGACTTTCCTAGGCTGAGAAAGGTCACTAGACCGTGGAATGGCCCTTAGGGCCTCCGCACATTCGAGCAGGAATTTCGGTTGCCCCCGAGGCTTGCGGCAGTGCCCCAGGACCGGGGGAGTGATAGTGAGGCTAGGGAACGCGTCCCTCACTACCCCCGTAAGCAACGTATCTTCCTGTAACGCGCGCCTGAGAAACGCCAGCCTTGAGGCGAGCTTGTGGCTCGCCACGTGCGGCATTCCCAGACCCCCATTGCACAGACGTTGGTAACAGACTCCTTTGTCGACGTAATGTTTGCGTCCTCTCCAAAGAAAGGAGAGTAGCAAACGCTCGATCGCCTCCTCACGTTCGTCGCAAAGGGGAAGTACAGACAGCCGGTAAAGGATCTTTGGAAAGAGATATGTAGAACACACCTCCGCCAAGCCCTTTAAGGACAACCTCCTTCGACGCCAAGTCTTGACCGCCGCGCCGACCTTTGCCTGTACTTCAGACCAATTCTTCTTCAACTGTAAGTCCGGACCGAACCAAACTCCGAGGATTTTGACCGGTCCGTCCGTCCAGTCGAAGGGCCCCGGGAGGGCAGAACCCTTCCAGGCACCTAACCGCAAGCCGGAAGACTTGTCGCGGTTAATTTTGGCCCCTGTCACCTGTTCGTACCGTTCAAGCGCCTTCTGTACCGCTCTTATGTCCCCGCGGGAGGACACAAAAGTCGTTACGTCATCGGCGTACGCAGAAACCCTGGCTCGAGCGCCACCAGGTACCTTGATTCCGCGTAGGACCGGCCTGCACGTCCCGTCCCTCAGCCGGCGAAGGAGAGGCTCCAACGCCAAGACATAAAGTAAGGACGACAGTGGACAACCCTGTCGGACCGACCTAGACAGCGCAAAAGCGCTCGACAGCTTCCCGTTCACCTGTACCACAGCCGTGGGGGAGCGATACAGGAGACTAATCCAGCGGCAGAAGTCGGGTGCGAATCCGGCGGCCTGCAGGACAGCAGCCAGGTAGCCATGGTCAATCCTATCAAATGCCTTGGACTGATCCAAATTGATCAGCGCGGCCTCATCGTCGTCTTTTACACACTCTAGGATCGTGCGGATCAAGTGCAGGTTGCTCTGAATTGTTCGGCCCTTCACAGAACAAGTCTGCTCAGGTCCCAACAGAGACTCGGCAACTAGCTGCAAGCGATTCGTCAGGATCTTGGCCAAAATCTTTAACTCTGTGTTTAGCAGAGTTATGGGCCTGTAATCATCTAATTCCCTCCCAACATCCTTGCCTTTTCTCAACAGTGTGACCACACCCCTGGTGAACCAGCTGGGGATGGACCCCTGCCGGAACCAGTTGTTGAACACAGCAGTCAAGATCGGGACAAAGATGTGCGACAGCCTCAAGTACAATTCATAGGGCAAACCATCCAAACCTGGCGACTTGCCTCTGCCGACCTTCTTCAAAGCCGCATAGACTTCGTCCTCCGTAATCTCTCCCTCGCAACTAGCCGCTTCAGCCGACAAAAGCCGGGGAAAGTCAGCCAAATAGCTGCGAAACTCCTCTTCACGGAGACCAGGCTCCTTGGTAAACCGGTGTTCGAAATGCCGCCGAAACGCCTCGCACATGTCGTCAGTGGACCTCAGGAGATGTCCCGCCGGGTCGCGCACTTCTCGAATGTAGCGATCGCCGCCTTGGCGAATTTCTTCCCTGCGCAGATCCGCGCCCAAGTTCACAGCTTCGGAAGACATCTTGCTTAACTTATGTCTAATTACCTGACCCAAGTAACGCTCGCTAGTCGAACGCTCAAGGGCCTCCTTAGCTAAGGCTATCTCTAGGGGATCCCCACCAGCCTCCGCCCGGGAGTAATTAGCTCTAAGTGTCTTCGCCTTGTTAGCCTTAACTAGTTTGAGCCGCTGGCTATATTGAGTGGCGAAAGACCTAATGCTATTCTTAAGGTTCTCCCACCACTTATTCCCAATGACTCCCCCAGTTAACGCCCGCTGCACTAAGTTAATTAGCTGGCACCGAAAGTCCCGCCTGTCCAGTAAGGACTGGTTGAACTTCCAATAACCAGCCATTCTAGCCCTAAATTCTAACGCTACACGGGCACAAACAAGTTTGTGGTCCGTATAGCCTAACCAGTGGAACGTTGGGCATTCTAAGAAGTCTACGTCGGCTTCTCTGACTAACACTCTATCCAGGTAGCTGACTACCTTGGTAGAGGGCCAACTACGCGCCCACGTCCACATGCTCCCGCCCGGATGATCGACCCGGTATCTATCAACGAGACCAAAATCGTCAATGAGATCAACCAGGCTACGATCACCACTCCTCCCGCTAGCGCCCCTCCCTTTATCCAATTTGGGGTCCAGGATGGCATTCCAGTCCCCCACTAGGATTAGTCGTGTTGAATCCACCAGGAAGGGCTCCAACAGCCGAAAAAAAGAGACCCGCTCACCTTGATCATTGGGCGCATAAACCGCAATCAACCGGAACGAGTTGCTTTTCACTGCAATATCGGCCACGATCAACCGGCCCTCGGCACCGACATGGGCAAGGTCCACCCTCGCATCAAGGGTACGTCTGACCAGCAAAGAAACACCTCTGGCATACCGGTTCCCATATGCTGAATAAACGACAAAGTCGCTAGACAGCACACAAGAATCGACGTCGCAAACAAAGTGAGTCTCTTGGATCGCGGCCACATCCACGCCGAACGACAAGAGGTCACGAAGCAGGCGGGCTGCCTTACCCCGATCTCTCAAGCCATTCGCATTCAAACTGGCTATCTTAATAGACACTGTTTAGATCTGAAAAGAGAAGAACTCAAAAAAATTAAGTGCATACGGGATAGAAATCCCTAGCAGACAAGACCCCGACGGATTGTCCCAGGGACCCTGTACCAACATCGGACGTAATCCGTCCGTCCAGGACAATCCCGCCGACGTCTGTAGGGTACGTTAATTTTACCACCCTATATAATGAGGGGTGGAGCAAAACTGGGACCCTCCCAGCACACAGTTTTGCCATTTTATTCAGTTCTGGTGTTCCAGTCCTGCACAAAACAATGTTTGGGTACTGCTTTTCTGCAGCGTTTATATGGTCCCAAACCTTCAGACTCCCGCCAGTGCATCTTAATAAGGTGAGTACACCGGGGGCCTTCGGGAAATTCGCCGGGTCTTCCGTTGATTTTCCGTCGATGGACGTACACTTGAGCAATGGCTTGAGTAGCGATCTCCTTTGTGTCGTCCAGTCCTTTTTGATCTCTTTTTGATCAATTTTCATGATCTCTTCCCCTTGTGGAAGAGATTTCTTCTTTTTCCCTTTTCCAGGGGTTGGAGTTGAAGGAGTAGAGGGAGTGGAAAGGGTAGGGGATTTTTTCGTTGTCTCCGAAATTAGGGGGGTTAGCTTATGGACCGGGGACTGGGAACGCTTTCGCGGGGATGACGGAAGGCTTCTCGCCTTCTCAGCATAAGTCTCCTTAGGCCGTACTGGAGACACCGGTGCTGACACAGTCTTCAGTACCACTTCCTTCTCTTTGCTGCGACTTTTGCGCAGCACTTTTGGGTTTTCTCCCTCCTCCTCAGCTTCCCTGCTCCTTTTAAGGGATGCTGATCTAGGTGGCTGCATCTCCACGTCCATCTTCTCTGGGGATTTTGGTCCCTGCTGCTGCTTTGTTGGGGTCGTTTTTGTTTGAGCCCGTGAGACATCCTGCTTTGGAGGTACTTTTGGTGGTGGAGGTGACTTTTGAGGAGAAGGTGTTTTTTCCTGTGGGGCCTTCACCTTTGAGCCCTTCTTGACCACCTTTTTCCACTCTCCATCTCCTTCTACTGCTTTTTCTGCAGTTTGCTTTTCCGGGGTCGTCTTCGGAGATGGCTGCGACGTCTGCTGAATTTTTGCTTGTGTTTGCGTCTTTGGGGCCGGATTCTTGGTTGGACACACCTTTGCCATGTGTTCCGAGGCCCCGCAGACCCAACAAGACGGCCTCCTTCCCTCAACCACCACAAAGATTGATCTTTTTCTGCAGGTTATTATGTTGGGTATCTCGGTGAATTCCTTCCTGGAGACGGTGATGTTTACTGTCATATCCCCAGTCTGGAATCCACCCTTAGACACTACTGCAGCTACCTCCGCTACCCTGCCATATCTTGCGAAGAACGCCCCGACATGATCAAGAGTAATATCCATGGGTACCCCGTGTAGAGTTACACGTGTTTTGCGGGTACCCATGTACTCCGTTTGTAGTTCGAGTGTCTTCGTGGCCAAGGTAGTACCGGCCAGCTCTTTCGCTTCGTCCACTGAGCCAAGCAGGACGTCCCACATGGCATGGCTCCTTCGGGCAATCATTTTTGCTCTGATTTCCAAAGCTTTCACAGCTTCTTCAATTGCTTCCCTGCTGACCCCCACCAACTTGTGAGTCTTGGGGTCCTTAGTCAGCAGGGACAGGATCTTCGGCTCAATGTTGCTGAGCTGTTCCGGGACTGAAAGGAGTTCATTTCCGGAGATGTAGTCCTTAAATCTCTCCTTTGCTTGCTCGTAATATCTCTCGTCTTTCTTGATCTTCCCACCAACCCAGGCCACGTTGGAGGGAACCGGCGACTCTTGATTTTCAGCTACCTTTCCGCTAGGAGGAATGGGTGTTTCCTCCATACTTGGTGTCTGCCATTCGCCTTCTTTTGATGCCCACATCGGAGTGGCGGGCACAGGTTCTTCCAACTGCTTAGAAGTCATTGTCAAGCGCATTTTTTCCGTGCTAGGCGCTTGCCATTCCTTCCCATTCCCAGTTGCCGCTGGAACCGGACTCTTGGGCCTTTCCTCGGCCATTGTCCTCCTGCCGACGGAGGCTTTGCTTATCGCCGTCACTTTCCCTTACGATACCGTACCGAAATCGTACCAAAACCGGGTTGCTTTCGCCAACGCAACTTCGATCGCACCGACACTACGCTTCAATCGCCTTCGAAGAGTAGCACAAACAACACGAACACCTGTTGTATGTGGGCCAAAGACATCTATTTATTGCATAATATATACAATTGTGGCACAAGGCCGAAAAAGGGGAGGGAGAAGAAAACTTGGGTTGGTCTGCCACTAACTATCTTATACCTAGCTAATCTGATTCACGACCCAGACATACGTTACAATATTTCTCTTTCACCATAAGCACTTATCCATCTACATACATACCGCCATACACCAAAATACCACACAGCGTTCCAGGGACCTAAAAAATAACCCAAATGAGCATAAAAATTAATGATGCACAATATAATACAAAAATATATAAAAATATATTAACATGAAATGTCATGAGGGGCGGGGGTAAGATGACAATATCCCCAACAGAAAGTTTTTAAACAAAAGTACAAATAAAACATGATGTTAGCTGGACCCACCCCACCCTAAAAAACAAAGAGGCCACTGTATTCTGCCCATAGGACAAAATCAAGCAGCTCACTTTCTACAAGGAATGGGGCAGAGAAAATAAATTGGCTGGGAGACGATGAAATGCTGAACCAGCCGAGATAAAACGGGACAAAAAAAATAACACGGAACCGGGAATCTCGAGCTGGCCCATAACCAAAGAGGTAATGCCGGGGAGCAGGCCGGGAAACACAATCACTCACATTAACTAGGTACACAAAAAGGGACTTACCTTAACCAAGGGGAGGGTTCCAGGGGAATCCACCCCGATGCACTTGGTAGATCTAAAAGAGAAAATCAAGGCTAGCCCCGTTCAAGCGAACCAGGCTCGCCACTTTTATCCACCTTTCGCTGAAGTCTGTCGACGTCAATCGTTTCCAATCAGTTCTAATCTTCCTTTTGAGCTGATGCTCAAAATATCGGATCAAATCCTGATGTGAAAGACGATCACCCCGCAAGACTTCCTCCTTTCGCGTCGTCCAAATCACCATTCGAGCCGTGGCTAGCAGCGTCAGAAACACCATCCGCTTCACTCCAGAGAACGGGGGCGACACATTGTCACAGGCGTATGCACGATCAATGAGCACGAGCTCACGCGGCGCGATACGAGCAGTCAACTCGCCGACACGATCCCACAACGGGCGAACGCGCATACAATGGTAGAAGGCGTGCTCAGACGTCTCCTTTAAACCAAGTACGCAACGTTCACAGTCTGGCAAATCTGCCGTGCCCATTGCGAAACGCACGTCATTGAGAGACAACCGATTCCGGGCTAATCGCCAAGTCAGAGTAAACTCAGGGTTGCTGAGATAATCCGAACCTGGCGCCCAAGACCAATGCAAGCGAAACTCATCCTCCGACATGCCGAGCGATTCGCGTAGTGGATCCTTCACGACGCCCGCCACTAATCCCCGATAGAAGACTTTCCTAGGCTGAGAAAGGTCACTAGACCGTGGAATGGCCCTTAGGGCCTCCGCACATTCGAGCAGGAATTTCGGTTGCCCCCGAGGCTTGCGGCAGTGCCCCAGGACCGGGGGAGTGATAGTGAGGCTAGGGAACGCGTCCCTCACTACCCCCGTAAGCAACGTATCTTCCTGTAACGCGCGCCTGAGAAACGCCAGCCTTGAGGCGAGCTTGTGGCTCGCCACGTGCGGCATTCCCAGACCCCCATTGCACAGACGTTGGTAACAGACTCCTTTGTCGACGTAATGTTTGCGTCCTCTCCAAAGAAAGGAGAGTAGCAAACGCTCGATCGCCTCCTCACGTTCGTCGCAAAGGGGAAGTACAGACAGCCGGTAAAGGATCTTTGGAAAGAGATATGTAGAACACACCTCCGCCAAGCCCTTTAAGGACAACCTCCTTCGACGCCAAGTCTTGACCGCCGCGCCGACCTTTGCCTGTACTTCAGACCAATTCTTCTTCAACTGTAAGTCCGGACCGAACCAAACTCCGAGGATTTTGACCGGTCCGTCCGTCCAGTCGAAGGGCCCCGGGAGGGCAGAACCCTTCCAGGCACCTAACCGCAAGCCGGAAGACTTGTCGCGGTTAATTTTGGCCCCTGTCACCTGTTCGTACCGTTCAAGCGCCTTCTGTACCGCTCTTATGTCCCCGCGGGAGGACACAAAAGTCGTTACGTCATCGGCGTACGCAGAAACCCTGGCTCGAGCGCCACCAGGTACCTTGATTCCGCGTAGGACCGGCCTGCACGTCCCGTCCCTCAGCCGGCGAAGGAGAGGCTCCAACGCCAAGACATAAAGTAAGGACGACAGTGGACAACCCTGTCGGACCGACCTAGACAGCGCAAAAGCGCTCGACAGCTTCCCGTTCACCTGTACCACAGCCGTGGGGGAGCGATACAGGAGACTAATCCAGCGGCAGAAGTCGGGTGCGAATCCGGCGGCCTGCAGGACAGCAGCCAGGTAGCCATGGTCAATCCTATCAAATGCCTTGGACTGATCCAAATTGATCAGCGCGGCCTCATCGTCGTCTTTTACACACTCTAGGATCGTGCGGATCAAGTGCAGGTTGCTCTGAATTGTTCGGCCCTTCACAGAACAAGTCTGCTCAGGTCCCAACAGAGACTCGGCAACTAGCTGCAAGCGATTCGTCAGGATCTTGGCCAAAATCTTTAACTCTGTGTTTAGCAGAGTTATGGGCCTGTAATCATCTAATTCCCTCCCAACATCCTTGCCTTTTCTCAACAGTGTGACCACACCCCTGGTGAACCAGCTGGGGATGGACCCCTGCCGGAACCAGTTGTTGAACACAGCAGTCAAGATCGGGACAAAGATGTGCGACAGCCTCAAGTACAATTCATAGGGCAAACCATCCAAACCTGGCGACTTGCCTCTGCCGACCTTCTTCAAAGCCGCATAGACTTCGTCCTCCGTAATCTCTCCCTCGCAACTAGCCGCTTCAGCCGACAAAAGCCGGGGAAAGTCAGCCAAATAGCTGCGAAACTCCTCTTCACGGAGACCAGGCTCCTTGGTAAACCGGTGTTCGAAATGCCGCCGAAACGCCTCGCACATGTCGTCAGTGGACCTCAGGAGATGTCCCGCCGGGTCGCGCACTTCTCGAATGTAGCGATCGCCGCCTTGGCGAATTTCTTCCCTGCGCAGATCCGCGCCCAAGTTCACAGCTTCGGAAGACATCTTGCTTAACTTATGTCTAATTACCTGACCCAAGTAACGCTCGCTAGTCGAACGCTCAAGGGCCTCCTTAGCTAAGGCTATCTCTAGGGGATCCCCACCAGCCTCCGCCCGGGAGTAATTAGCTCTAAGTGTCTTCGCCTTGTTAGCCTTAACTAGTTTGAGCCGCTGGCTATATTGAGTGGCGAAAGACCTAATGCTATTCTTAAGGTTCTCCCACCACTTATTCCCAATGACTCCCCCAGTTAACGCCCGCTGCACTAAGTTAATTAGCTGGCACCGAAAGTCCCGCCTGTCCAGTAAGGACTGGTTGAACTTCCAATAACCAGCCATTCTAGCCCTAAATTCTAACGCTACACGGGCACAAACAAGTTTGTGGTCCGTATAGCCTAACCAGTGGAACGTTGGGCATTCTAAGAAGTCTACGTCGGCTTCTCTGACTAACACTCTATCCAGGTAGCTGACTACCTTGGTAGAGGGCCAACTACGCGCCCACGTCCACATGCTCCCGCCCGGATGATCGACCCGGTATCTATCAACGAGACCAAAATCGTCAATGAGATCAACCAGGCTACGATCACCACTCCTCCCGCTAGCGCCCCTCCCTTTATCCAATTTGGGGTCCAGGATGGCATTCCAGTCCCCCACTAGGATTAGTCGTGTTGAATCCACCAGGAAGGGCTCCAACAGCCGAAAAAAGAGACCCGCTCACCTTGATCATTGGGCGCATAAACCGCAATCAACCGGAACGAGTTGCTTTTCACTGCAATATCGGCCACGATCAACCGGCCCTCGGCACCGACATGGGCAAGGTCCACCCTCGCATCAAGGGTACGTCTGACCAGCAAAGAAACACCTCTGGCATACCGGTTCCCATATGCTGAATAAACGACAAAGTCGCTAGACAGCACACAAGAATCGACGTCGCAAACAAAGTGAGTCTCTTGGATCGCGGCCACATCCACGCCGAACGACAAGAGGTCACGAAGCAGGCGGGCTGCCTTACCCCGATCTCTCAAGCCATTCGCATTCAAACTGGCTATCTTAATAGACACTGTTTAGATCTGAAAAGAGAAGAACTCAAAAAAATTAAGTGCATACGGGATAGAAATCCCTAGCAGACAAGACCCCGACGGATTGTCCCAGGGACCCTGTACCAACATCGGACGTAATCCGTCCGTCCAGGACAATCCCGCCGACGTCTGTAGGGTACGTTAATTTTACCACCCTATATAATGAGGGGTGGAGCAAAACTGGGACCCTCCCAGCACACAGTTTTGCCATTTTATTCAGTTCTGGTGTTCCAGTCCTGCACAAAACAATGTTTGGGTACTGCTTTTCTGCAGCGTTTATATGGTCCCAAACCTTCAGACTCCCGCCAGTGCATCTTAATAAGGTGAGTACACCGGGGGCCTTCGGGAAATTCGCCGGGTCTTCCGTTGATTTTCCGTTGATGGACGTACACTTGAGCAATGGCTTGAGTAGCGATCTCCTTTGTGTCGTCCAGTCCTTTTTGATCTCTTTTTGATCAATTTTCATGATCTCTTCCCCTTGTGGAAGAGATTTCTTCTTTTCCCTTTTCCAGGGGTTGGAGTTGAAGGAGTAGAGGGAGTGGAAAGGGTAGGGGATTTTTTCGTTGTCTCCGAAATTAGGGGGGTTAGCTTATGGACCGGGGACTGGGAACGCTTTCGCGGGGATGACGGAAGGCTTCTCGCCTTCTCAGCATAAGTCTCCTTAGGCCGTACTGGAGACACCGGTGCTGACACAGTCTTCAGTACCACTTCCTTCTCTTTGCTGCGACTTTTGCGCAGCACTTTTGGGTTTTCTCCCTCCTCCTCAGCTTCCCTGCTCCTTTTAAGGGATGCTGATCTAGGTGGCTGCATCTCCACGTCCATCTTCTCTGGGGATTTTGGTCCCTGCTGCTGCTTTGTTGGGGTCGTTTTTGTTTGAGCCCGTGAGACATCCTGCTTTGGAGGTACTTTTGGTGGTGGAGGTGACTTTTGAGGAGAAGGTGTTTTTTCCTGTGGGGCCTTCACCTTTGAGCCCTTCTTGACCACCTTTTTCCACTCTCCATCTCCTTCTACTGCTTTTTCTGCAGTTTGCTTTTCCGGGGTCGTCTTCGGAGATGGCTGCGACGTCTGCTGAATTTTTGCTTGTGTTTGCGTCTTTGGGGCCGGATTCTTGGTTGGACACACCTTTGCCATGTGTTCCGAGGCCCCGCAGACCCAACAAGACGGCCTCCTTCCCTCAACCACCACAAAGATTGATCTTTTTCTGCAGGTTATTATGTTGGGTATCTCGGTGAATTCCTTCCTGGAGACGGTGATGTTTACTGTCATATCCCCAGTCTGGAATCCACCCTTAGACACTACTGCAGCTACCTCCGCTACCCTGCCATATCTTGCGAAGAACGCCCCGACATGATCAAGAGTAATATCCATGGGTACCCCGTGTAGAGTTACACGTGTTTTGCGGGTACCCATGTACTCCGTTTGTAGTTCGAGTGTCTTCGTGGCCAAGGTAGTACCGGCCAGCTCTTTCGCTTCGTCCACTGAGCCAAGCAGGACGTCCCACATGGCATGGCTCCTTCGGGCAATCATTTTTGCTCTGATTTCCAAAGCTTTCACAGCTTCTTCAATTGCTTCCCTGCTGACCCCCACCAACTTGTGAGTCTTGGGGTCCTTAGTCAGCAGGGACAGGATCTTCGGCTCAATGTTGCTGAGCTGTTCCGGGACTGAAAGGAGTTCATTTCCGGAGATGTAGTCCTTAAATCTCTCCTTTGCTTGCTCGTAATATCTCTCGTCTTTCTTGATCTTCCCACCAACCCAGGCCACGTTGGAGGGAACCGGCGACTCTTGATTTTCAGCTACCTTTCCGCTAGGAGGAATGGGTGTTTCCTCCATACTTGGTGTCTGCCATTCGCCTTCTTTTGATGCCCACATCGGAGTGGCGGGCACAGGTTCTTCCAACTGCTTAGAAGTCATTGTCAAGCGCATTTTTTCCGTGCTAGGCGCTTGCCATTCCTTCCCATTCCCAGTTGCCGCTGGAACCGGACTCTTGGGCCTTTCCTCGGCCATTGTCCTCCTGCCGACGGAGGCTTTGCTTATCGCCGTCACTTTCCCTTACGATACCGTACCGAAATCGTACCAAAACCGGGTTGCTTTCGCCAACGCAACTTCGATCGCACCGACACTACGCTTCAATCGCCTTCGAAGAGTAGCACAAACAACACGAACACCTGTTGTATGTGGGCCAAAGACATCTATTTATTGCATAATATATACAATTGTGGCACAAGGCCGAAAAAGGGGAGGGAGAAGAAAACTTGGGTTGGTCTGCCACTAACTATCTTATACCTAGCTAATCTGATTCACGACCCAGACATACGTTACAATATTTCTCTTTCACCATAAGCACTTATCCATCTACATACATACCGCCATACACCAAAATACCACACAGCGTTCCAGGGACCTAAAAAATAACCCAAATGAGCATAAAAATTAATGATGCACAATATAATACAAAAATATATAAAAATATATTAACATGAAATGTCATGAGGGGCGGGGGTAAGATGACAATATCCCCAACAGAAAGTTTTTAAACAAAAGTACAAATAAAACATGATGTTAGCTGGACCCACCCCACCCTAAAAAACAAAGAGGCCACTGTATTCTGCCCATAGGACAAAATCAAGCAGCTCACTTTCTACAAGGAATGGGGCAGAGAAAATAAATTGGCTGGGAGACGATGAAATGCTGAACCAGCCGAGATAAAACGGGACAAAAAAAATAACACGGAACCGGGAATCTCGAGCTGGCCCATAACCAAAGAGGTAATGCCGGGGAGCAGGCCGGGAAACACAATCACTCACATTAACTAGGTACACAAAAAGGGACTTACCTTAACCAAGGGGAGGGTTCCAGGGGAATCCACCCCGATGCACTTGGTAGATCTAAAAGAGAAAATCAAGGCTAGCCCCGTTCAAGCGAACCAGGCTCGCCACTTTTATCCACCTTTCGCTGAAGTCTGTCGACGTCAATCGTTTCCAATCAGTTCTAATCTTCCTTTTGAGCTGATGCTCAAAATATCGGATCAAATCCTGATGTGAAAGACGATCACCCCGCAAGACTTCCTCCTTTCGCGTCGTCCAAATCACCATTCGAGCCGTGGCTAGCAGCGTCAGAAACACCATCCGCTTCACTCCAGAGAACGGGGGCGACACATTGTCACAGGCGTATGCACGATCAATGAGCACGAGCTCACGCGGCGCGATACGAGCAGTCAACTCGCCGACACGATCCCACAACGGGCGAACGCGCATACAATGGTAGAAGGCGTGCTCAGACGTCTCCTTTAAACCAAGTACGCAACGTTCACAGTCTGGCAAATCTGCCGTGCCCATTGCGAAACGCACGTCATTGAGAGACAACCGATTCCGGGCTAATCGCCAAGTCAGAGTAAACTCAGGGTTGCTGAGATAATCCGAACCTGGCGCCCAAGACCAATGCAAGCGAAACTCATCCTCCGACATGCCGAGCGATTCGCGTAGTGGATCCTTCACGACGCCCGCCACTAATCCCCGATAGAAGACTTTCCTAGGCTGAGAAAGGTCACTAGACCGTGGAATGGCCCTTAGGGCCTCCGCACATTCGAGCAGGAATTTCGGTTGCCCCCGAGGCTTGCGGCAGTGCCCCAGGACCGGGGGAGTGATAGTGAGGCTAGGGAACGCGTCCCTCACTACCCCCGTAAGCAACGTATCTTCCTGTAACGCGCGCCTGAGAAACGCCAGCCTTGAGGCGAGCTTGTGGCTCGCCACGTGCGGCATTCCCAGACCCCCATTGCACAGACGTTGGTAACAGACTCCTTTGTCGACGTAATGTTTGCGTCCTCTCCAAAGAAAGGAGAGTAGCAAACGCTCGATCGCCTCCTCACGTTCGTCGCAAAGGGGAAGTACAGACAGCCGGTAAAGGATCTTTGGAAAGAGATATGTAGAACACACCTCCGCCAAGCCCTTTAAGGACAACCTCCTTCGACGCCAAGTCTTGACCGCCGCGCCGACCTTTGCCTGTACTTCAGACCAATTCTTCTTCAACTGTAAGTCCGGACCGAACCAAACTCCGAGGATTTTGACCGGTCCGTCCGTCCAGTCGAAGGGCCCCGGGAGGGCAGAACCCTTCCAGGCACCTAACCGCAAGCCGGAAGACTTGTCGCGGTTAATTTTGGCCCCTGTCACCTGTTCGTACCGTTCAAGCGCCTTCTGTACCGCTCTTATGTCCCCGCGGGAGGACACAAAAGTCGTTACGTCATCGGCGTACGCAGAAACCCTGGCTCGAGCGCCACCAGGTACCTTGATTCCGCGTAGGACCGGCCTGCACGTCCCGTCCCTCAGCCGGCGAAGGAGAGGCTCCAACGCCAAGACATAAAGTAAGGACGACAGTGGACAACCCTGTCGGACCGACCTAGACAGCGCAAAAGCGCTCGACAGCTTCCCGTTCACCTGTACCACAGCCGTGGGGGAGCGATACAGGAGACTAATCCAGCGGCAGAAGTCGGGTGCGAATCCGGCGGCCTGCAGGACAGCAGCCAGGTAGCCATGGTCAATCCTATCAAATGCCTTGGACTGATCCAAATTGATCAGCGCGGCCTCATCGTCGTCTTTTACACACTCTAGGATCGTGCGGATCAAGTGCAGGTTGCTCTGAATTGTTCGGCCCTTCACAGAACAAGTCTGCTCAGGTCCCAACAGAGACTCGGCAACTAGCTGCAAGCGATTCGTCAGGATCTTGGCCAAAATCTTTAACTCTGTGTTTAGCAGAGTTATGGGCCTGTAATCATCTAATTCCCTCCCAACATCCTTGCCTTTTCTCAACAGTGTGACCACACCCCTGGTGAACCAGCTGGGGATGGACCCCTGCCGGAACCAGTTGTTGAACACAGCAGTCAAGATCGGGACAAAGATGTGCGACAGCCTCAAGTACAATTCATAGGGCAAACCATCCAAACCTGGCGACTTGCCTCTGCCGACCTTCTTCAAAGCCGCATAGACTTCGTCCTCCGTAATCTCTCCCTCGCAACTAGCCGCTTCAGCCGACAAAAGCCGGGGAAAGTCAGCCAAATAGCTGCGAAACTCCTCTTCACGGAGACCAGGCTCCTTGGTAAACCGGTGTTCGAAATGCCGCCGAAACGCCTCGCACATGTCGTCAGTGGACCTCAGGAGATGTCCCGCCGGGTCGCGCACTTCTCGAATGTAGCGATCGCCGCCTTGGCGAATTTCTTCCCTGCGCAGATCCGCGCCCAAGTTCACAGCTTCGGAAGACATCTTGCTTAACTTATGTCTAATTACCTGACCCAAGTAACGCTCGCTAGTCGAACGCTCAAGGGCCTCCTTAGCTAAGGCTATCTCTAGGGGATCCCCACCAGCCTCCGCCCGGGAGTAATTAGCTCTAAGTGTCTTCGCCTTGTTAGCCTTAACTAGTTTGAGCCGCTGGCTATATTGAGTGGCGAAAGACCTAATGCTATTCTTAAGGTTCTCCCACCACTTATTCCCAATGACTCCCCCAGTTAACGCCCGCTGCACTAAGTTAATTAGCTGGCACCGAAAGTCCCGCCTGTCCAGTAAGGACTGGTTGAACTTCCAATAACCAGCCATTCTAGCCCTAAATTCTAACGCTACACGGGCACAAACAAGTTTGTGGTCCGTATAGCCTAACCAGTGGAACGTTGGGCATTCTAAGAAGTCTACGTCGGCTTCTCTGACTAACACTCTATCCAGGTAGCTGACTACCTTGGTAGAGGGCCAACTACGCGCCCACGTCCACATGCTCCCGCCCGGATGATCGACCCGGTATCTATCAACGAGACCAAAATCGTCAATGAGATCAACCAGGCTACGATCACCACTCCTCCCGCTAGCGCCCCTCCCTTTATCCAATTTGGGGTCCAGGATGGCATTCCAGTCCCCCACTAGGATTAGTCGTGTTGAATCCACCAGGAAGGGCTCCAACAGCCGAAAAAAAGAGACCCGCTCACCTTGATCATTGGGCGCATAAACCGCAATCAACCGGAACGAGTTGCTTTTCACTGCAATATCGGCCACGATCAACCGGCCCTCGGCACCGACATGGGCAAGGTCCACCCTCGCATCAAGGGTACGTCTGACCAGCAAAGAAACACCTCTGGCATACCGGTTCCCATATGCTGAATAAACGACAAAGTCGCTAGACAGCACACAAGAATCGACGTCGCAAACAAAGTGAGTCTCTTGGATCGCGGCCACATCCACGCCGAACGACAAGAGGTCACGAAGCAGGCGGGCTGCCTTACCCCGATCTCTCAAGCCATTCGCATTCAAACTGGCTATCTTAATAGACACTGTTTAGATCTGAAAAGAGAAGAACTCAAAAAAATTAAGTGCATACGGGATAGAAATCCCTAGCAGACAAGACCCCGACGGATTGTCCCAGGGACCCTGTACCAACATCGGACGTAATCCGTCCGTCCAGGACAATCCCGCCGACGTCTGTAGGGTACGTTAATTTTACCACCCTATATAATGAGGGGTGGAGCAAAACTGGGACCCTCCCAGCACACAGTTTTGCCATTTTATTCAGTTCTGGTGTTCCAGTCCTGCACAAAACAATGTTTGGGTACTGCTTTTCTGCAGCGTTTATATGGTCCCAAACCTTCAGACTCCCGCCAGTGCATCTTAATAAGGTGAGTACACCGGGGGCCTTCGGGAAATTCGCCGGGTCTTCCGTTGATTTTCCGTCGATGGACGTACACTTGAGCAATGGCTTGAGTAGCGATCTCCTTTGTGTCGTCCAGTCCTTTTTGATCTCTTTTTGATCAATTTTCATGATCTCTTCCCCTTGTGGAAGAGATTTCTTCTTTTTCCCTTTTCCAGGGGTTGGAGTTGAAGGAGTAGAGGGAGTGGAAAGGGTAGGGGATTTTTTCGTTGTCTCCGAAATTAGGGGGGTTAGCTTATGGACCGGGGACTGGGAACGCTTTCGCGGGGATGACGGAAGGCTTCTCGCCTTCTCAGCATAAGTCTCCTTAGGCCGTACTGGAGACACCGGTGCTGACACAGTCTTCAGTACCACTTCCTTCTCTTTGCTGCGACTTTTGCGCAGCACTTTTGGGTTTTCTCCTCCTCCTCAGCTTCCCTGCTCCTTTTAAGGGATGCTGATCTAGGTGGCTGCATCTCCACGTCCATCTTCTCTGGGGATTTTGGTCCCTGCTGCTGCTTTGTTGGGGTCGTTTTTGTTTGAGCCCGTGAGACATCCTGCTTTGGAGGTACTTTTGGTGGTGGAGGTGACTTTTGAGGAGAAGGTGTTTTTTCCTGTGGGGCCTTCACCTTTGAGCCCTTCTTGACCACCTTTTTCCACTCTCCATCTCCTTCTACTGCTTTTTCTGCAGTTTGCTTTTCCAGGGGTCGTCTTCGGAGATGGCTGCGACGTCTGCTGAATTTTTGCTTGTGTTTGCGTCTTTGGGGCCGGATTCTTGGTTGGACACACCTTTGCCATGTGTTCCGAGGCCCCGCAGACCCAACAAGACGGCCTCCTTCCCTCAACCACCACAAAGATTGATCTTTTTCTGCAGGTTATTATGTTGGGTATCTCGGTGAATTCCTTCCTGGAGACGGTGATGTTTACTGTCATATCCCCAGTCTGGAATCCACCCTTAGACACTACTGCAGCTACCTCCGCTACCCTGCCATATCTTGCGAAGAACGCCCCGACATGATCAAGAGTAATATCCATGGGTACCCCGTGTAGAGTTACACGTGTTTTGCGGGTACCCATGTACTCCGTTTGTAGTTCGAGTGTCTTCGTGGCCAAGGTAGTACCGGCCAGCTCTTTCGCTTCGTCCACTGAGCCAAGCAGGACGTCCCACATGGCATGGCTCCTTCGGGCAATCATTTTTGCTCTGATTTCCAAAGCTTTCACAGCTTCTTCAATTGCTTCCCTGCTGACCCCCACCAACTTGTGAGTCTTGGGGTCCTTAGTCAGCAGGGACAGGATCTTCGGCTCAATGTTGCTGAGCTGTTCCGGGACTGAAAGGAGTTCATTTCCGGAGATGTAGTCCTTAAATCTCTCCTTTGCTTGCTCGTAATATCTCTCGTCTTTCTTGATCTTCCCACCAACCCAGGCCACGTTGGAGGGAACCGGCGACTCTTGATTTTCAGCTACCTTTCCGCTAGGAGGAATGGGTGTTTCCTCCATACTTGGTGTCTGCCATTCGCCTTCTTTTGATGCCCACATCGGAGTGGCGGGCACAGGTTCTTCCAACTGCTTAGAAGTCATTGTCAAGCGCATTTTTTCCGTGCTAGGCGCTTGCCATTCCTTCCCATTCCCAGTTGCCGCTGGAACCGGACTCTTGGGCCTTTCCTCGGCCATTGTCCTCCTGCCGACGGAGGCTTTGCTTATCGCCGTCACTTTCCCTTACGATACCGTACCGAAATCGTACCAAAACCGGGTTGCTTTCGCCAACGCAACTTCGATCGCACCGACACTACGCTTCAATCGCCTTCGAAGAGTAGCACAAACAACACGAACACCTGTTGTATGTGGGCCAAAGACATCTATTTATTGCATAATATATACAATTGTGGCACAAGGCCGAAAAAGGGGAGGGAGAAGAAAACTTGGGTTGGTCTGCCACTAACTATCTTATACCTAGCTAATCTGATTCACGACCCAGACATACGTTACAATATTTCTCTTTCACCATAAGCACTTATCCATCTACATACATACCGCCATACACCAAAATACCACACAGCGTTCCAGGGACCTAAAAAATAACCCAAATGAGCATAAAAATTAATGATGCACAATATAATACAAAAATATATAAAAATATATTAACATGAAATGTCATGAGGGGCGGGGGTAAGATGACAATATCCCCAACAGAAAGTTTTTAAACAAAAGTACAAATAAAACATGATGTTAGCTGGACCCACCCCACCCTAAAAAACAAAGAGGCCACTGTATTCTGCCCATAGGACAAAATCAAGCAGCTCACTTTCTACAAGGAATGGGGCAGAGAAAATAAATTGGCTGGGAGACGATGAAATGCTGAACCAGCCGAGATAAAACGGGACAAAAAAAATAACACGGAACCGGGAATCTCGAGCTGGCCCATAACCAAAGAGGTAATGCCGGGGAGCAGGCCGGGAAACACAATCACTCACATTAACTAGGTACACAAAAAGGGACTTACCTTAACCAAGGGGAGGGTTCCAGGGGAATCCACCCCGATGCACTTGGTAGATCTAAAAGAGAAAATCAAGGCTAGCCCCGTTCAAGCGAACCAGGCTCGCCACTTTTATCCACCTTTCGCTGAAGTCTGTCGACGTCAATCGTTTCCAATCAGTTCTAATCTTCCTTTTGAGCTGATGCTCAAAATATCGGATCAAATCCTGATGTGAAAGACGATCACCCCGCAAGACTTCCTCCTTTCGCGTCGTCCAAATCACCATTCGAGCCGTGGCTAGCAGCGTCAGAAACACCATCCGCTTCACTCCAGAGAACGGGGGCGACACATTGTCACAGGCGTATGCACGATCAATGAGCACGAGCTCACGCGGCGCGATACGAGCAGTCAACTCGCCGACACGATCCCACAACGGGCGAACGCGCATACAATGGTAGAAGGCGTGCTCAGACGTCTCCTTTAAACCAAGTACGCAACGTTCACAGTCTGGCAAATCTGCCGTGCCCATTGCGAAACGCACGTCATTGAGAGACAACCGATTCCGGGCTAATCGCCAAGTCAGAGTAAACTCAGGGTTGCTGAGATAATCCGAACCTGGCGCCCAAGACCAATGCAAGCGAAACTCATCCTCCGACATGCCGAGCGATTCGCGTAGTGGATCCTTCACGACGCCCGCCACTAATCCCCGATAGAAGACTTTCCTAGGCTGAGAAAGGTCACTAGACCGTGGAATGGCCCTTAGGGCCTCCGCACATTCGAGCAGGAATTTCGGTTGCCCCCGAGGCTTGCGGCAGTGCCCCAGGACCGGGGGAGTGATAGTGAGGCTAGGGAACGCGTCCCTCACTACCCCCGTAAGCAACGTATCTTCCTGTAACGCGCGCCTGAGAAACGCCAGCCTTGAGGCGAGCTTGTGGCTCGCCACGTGCGGCATTCCCAGACCCCCATTGCACAGACGTTGGTAACAGACTCCTTTGTCGACGTAATGTTTGCGTCCTCTCCAAAGAAAGGAGAGTAGCAAACGCTCGATCGCCTCCTCACGTTCGTCGCAAAGGGAAGTACAGACAGCCGGTAAAGGATCTTTGGAAAGAGATATGTAGAACACACCTCCGCCAAGCCCTTTAAGGACAACCTCCTTCGACGCCAAGTCTTGACCGCCGCGCCGACCTTTGCCTGTACTTCAGACCAATTCTTCTTCAACTGTAAGTCCGGACCGAACCAAACTCCGAGGATTTTGACCGGTCCGTCCGTCCAGTCGAAGGGCCCCGGGAGGGCAGAACCCTTCCAGGCACCTAACCGCAAGCCGGAAGACTTGTCGCGGTTAATTTTGGCCCCTGTCACCTGTTCGTACCGTTCAAGCGCCTTCTGTACCGCTCTTATGTCCCCGCGGGAGGACACAAAAGTCGTTACGTCATCGGCGTACGCAGAAACCCTGGCTCGAGCGCCACCAGGTACCTTGATTCCGCGTAGGACCGGCCTGCACGTCCCGTCCCTCAGCCGGCGAAGGAGAGGCTCCAACGCCAAGACATAAAGTAAGGACGACAGTGGACAACCCTGTCGGACCGACCTAGACAGCGCAAAAGCGCTCGACAGCTTCCCGTTCACCTGTACCACAGCCGTGGGGGAGCGATACAGGAGACTAATCCAGCGGCAGAAGTCGGGTGCGAATCCGGCGGCCTGCAGGACAGCAGCCAGGTAGCCATGGTCAATCCTATCAAATGCCTTGGACTGATCCAAATTGATCAGCGCGGCCTCATCGTCGTCTTTTACACACTCTAGGATCGTGCGGATCAAGTGCAGGTTGCTCTGAATTGTTCGGCCCTTCACAGAACAAGTCTGCTCAGGTCCCAACAGAGACTCGGCAACTAGCTGCAAGCGATTCGTCAGGATCTTGGCCAAAATCTTTAACTCTGTGTTTAGCAGAGTTATGGGCCTGTAATCATCTAATTCCCTCCCAACATCCTTGCCTTTTCTCAACAGTGTGACCACACCCCTGGTGAACCAGCTGGGGATGGACCCCTGCCGGAACCAGTTGTTGAACACAGCAGTCAAGATCGGGACAAAGATGTGCGACAGCCTCAAGTACAATTCATAGGGCAAACCATCCAAACCTGGCGACTTGCCTCTGCCGACCTTCTTCAAAGCCGCATAGACTTCGTCCTCCGTAATCTCTCCCTCGCAACTAGCCGCTTCAGCCGACAAAAGCCGGGGAAAGTCAGCCAAATAGCTGCGAAACTCCTCTTCACGGAGACCAGGCTCCTTGGTAAACCGGTGTTCGAAATGCCGCCGAAACGCCTCGCACATGTCGTCAGTGGACCTCAGGAGATGTCCCGCCGGGTCGCGCACTTCTCGAATGTAGCGATCGCCGCCTTGGCGAATTTCTTCCCTGCGCAGATCCGCGCCCAAGTTCACAGCTTCGGAAGACATCTTGCTTAACTTATGTCTAATTACCTGACCCAAGTAACGCTCGCTAGTCGAACGCTCAAGGGCCTCCTTAGCTAAGGCTATCTCTAGGGGATCCCCACCAGCCTCCGCCCGGGAGTAATTAGCTCTAAGTGTCTTCGCCTTGTTAGCCTTAACTAGTTTGAGCCGCTGGCTATATTGAGTGGCGAAAGACCTAATGCTATTCTTAAGGTTCTCCCACCACTTATTCCCAATGACTCCCCCAGTTAACGCCCGCTGCACTAAGTTAATTAGCTGGCACCGAAAGTCCCGCCTGTCCAGTAAGGACTGGTTGAACTTCCAATAACCAGCCATTCTAGCCCTAAATTCTAACGCTACACGGGCACAAACAAGTTTGTGGTCCGTATAGCCTAACCAGTGGAACGTTGGGCATTCTAAGAAGTCTACGTCGGCTTCTCTGACTAACACTCTATCCAGGTAGCTGACTACCTTGGTAGAGGGCCAACTACGCGCCCACGTCCACATGCTCCCGCCCGGATGATCGACCCGGTATCTATCAACGAGACCAAAATCGTCAATGAGATCAACCAGGCTACGATCACCACTCCTCCCGCTAGCGCCCCTCCCTTTATCCAATTTGGGGTCCAGGATGGCATTCCAGTCCCCCACTAGGATTAGTCGTGTTGAATCCACCAGGAAGGGCTCCAACAGCCGAAAAAAAGAGACCCGCTCACCTTGATCATTGGGCGCATAAACCGCAATCAACCGGAACGAGTTGCTTTTCACTGCAATATCGGCCACGATCAACCGGCCCTCGGCACCGACATGGGCAAGGTCCACCCTCGCATCAAGGGTACGTCTGACCAGCAAAGAAACACCTCTGGCATACCGGTTCCCATATGCTGAATAAACGACAAAGTCGCTAGACAGCACACAAGAATCGACGTCGCAAACAAAGTGAGTCTCTTGGATCGCGGCCACATCCACGCCGAACGACAAGAGGTCACGAAGCAGGCGGGCTGCCTTACCCCGATCTCTCAAGCCATTCGCATTCAAACTGGCTATCTTAATAGACACTGTTTAGATCTGAAAAGAGAAGAACTCAAAAAAATTAAGTGCATACGGGATAGAAATCCCTAGCAGACAAGACCCCGACGGATTGTCCCAGGGACCCTGTACCAACATCGGACGTAATCCGTCCGTCCAGGACAATCCCGCCGACGTCTGTAGGGTACGTTAATTTTACCACCCTATATAATGAGGGGTGGAGCAAAACTGGGACCCTCCCAGCACACAGTTTTGCCATTTTATTCAGTTCTGGTGTTCCAGTCCTGCACAAAACAATGTTTGGGTACTGCTTTTCTGCAGCGTTTATATGGTCCCAAACCTTCAGACTCCCGCCAGTGCATCTTAATAAGGTGAGTACACCGGGGCCTTCGGGAAATTCGCCGGGTCTTCCGTTGATTTTCCGTCGATGGACGTACACTTGAGCAATGGCTTGAGTAGCGATCTCCTTTGTGTCGTCCAGTCCTTTTTGATCTCTTTTTGATCAATTTTCATGATCTCTTCCCCTTGTGGAAGAGATTTCTTCTTTTCCCTTTTCCAGGGGTTGGAGTTGAAGGAGTAGAGGGAGTGGAAAGGGTAGGGGATTTTTTCGTTGTCTCCGAAATTAGGGGGGTTAGCTTATGGACCGGGGACTGGGAACGCTTTCGCGGGGATGACGGAAGGCTTCTCGCCTTCTCAGCATAAGTCTCCTTAGGCCGTACTGGAGACACCGGTGCTGACACAGTCTTCAGTACCACTTCCTTCTCTTTGCTGCGACTTTTGCGCAGCACTTTTGGGTTTTCTCCCTCCTCCTCAGCTTCCCTGCTCCTTTTAAGGGATGCTGATCTAGGTGGCTGCATCTCCACGTCCATCTTCTCTGGGGATTTTGGTCCCTGCTGCTGCTTTGTTGGGGTCGTTTTTGTTTGAGCCCGTGAGACATCCTGCTTTGGAGGTACTTTTGGTGGTGGAGGTGACTTTTGAGGAGAAGGTGTTTTTTCCTGTGGGGCCTTCACCTTTGAGCCCTTCTTGACCACCTTTTTCCACTCTCCATCTCCTTCTACTGCTTTTTCTGCAGTTTGCTTTTCAGGGTCGTCTTCGGAGATGGCTGCGACGTCTGCTGAATTTTTGCTTGTGTTTGCGTCTTTGGGGCCGGATTCTTGGTTGGACACACCTTTGCCATGTGTTCCGAGGCCCCGCAGACCCAACAAGACGGCCTCCTTCCCTCAACCACCACAAAGATTGATCTTTTTCTGCAGGTTATTATGTTGGGTATCTCGGTGAATTCCTTCTTGGAGACGGTGATGTTTACTGTCATATCCCCAGTCTGGAATCCACCCTTAGACACTACTGCAGCTACCTCCGCTACCCTGCCATATCTTGCGAAGAACGCCCCGACATGATCAAGAGTAATATCCATGGGTACCCCGTGTAGAGTTACACGTGTTTTGCGGGTACCCATGTACTCCGTTTGTAGTTCGAGTGTCTTCGTGGCCAAGGTAGTACCGGCCAGCTCTTTCGCTTCGTCCACTGAGCCAAGCAGGACGTCCCACATGGCATGGCTCCTTCGGGCAATCATTTTTGCTCTGATTTCCAAAGCTTTCACAGCTTCTTCAATTGCTTCCCTGCTGACCCCCACCAACTTGTGAGTCTTGGGGTCCTTAGTCAGCAGGGACAGGATCTTCGGCTCAATGTTGCTGAGCTGTTCCGGGACTGAAAGGAGTTCATTTCCGGAGATGTAGTCCTTAAATCTCTCCTTTGCTTGCTCGTAATATCTCTCGTCTTTCTTGATCTTCCCACCAACCCAGGCCACGTTGGAGGGAACCGGCGACTCTTGATTTTCAGCTACCTTTCCGCTAGGAGGAATGGGTGTTTCCTCCATACTTGGTGTCTGCCATTCGCCTTCTTTTGATGCCCACATCGGAGTGGCGGGCACAGGTTCTTCCAACTGCTTAGAAGTCATTGTCAAGCGCATTTTTTCCGTGCTAGGCGCTTGCCATTCCTTCCCATTCCCAGTTGCCGCTGGAACCGGACTCTTGGGCCTTTCCTCGGCCATTGTCCTCCTGCCGACGGAGGCTTTGCTTATCGCCGTCACTTTCCCTTACGATACCGTACCGAAATCGTACCAAAACCGGGTTGCTTTCGCCAACGCAACTTCGATCGCACCGACACTACGCTTCAATCGCCTTCGAAGAGTAGCACAAACAACACGAACACCTGTTGTATGTGGGCCAAAGACAAATGGTGGATATTGTGCTCAATATTTATGGAGCTCAATGTAAACACTGAAATTATCAGCCAATCACTGCTTACAGAATAGACTTGCCTGTAACAGAATGGACTCTCCCAGGTTATTATTTAAACCACCTACCAATTTGCCCTGGTGGTTTTTTGTCAGTTGAACTCAACTTCTATTTTAGTTGATTACTGGCTGGTTGTTCTATAAGATTTCTACAACGAGGAGCCTCATTATTTAAACCACGTCGCTGACCGGTCAAAATCAGCCCAGCATAGGATCGGTTAGTTCCAGATCTCGTGGCAATGTACCAAAAGAAATTTCAAAGTCAGTCAGAATGGGAGCGACATCTTATAGCATCTTACAATGTAAGGAAGAAACTTCAAGCTGACTCGGTCACGTCTCGCCGACCTCTTCTTCCAACTCTTTTCTTTTTTTTCAATCCACGCCGCTAAAGAGAGCAACAACAGGACGCGTTAAGTACAATTTCTTTATTTGTTTAATTCTTCCCTCTCACTCTGTCTCCAACCAACCAAGGAGAGGAAGGAATGTAAGACTTTACATTCTGCTACTATCAAGCCATGAACTCTAAACTTCTGTGGAACATTTTTCAATGCCTACAATTTTCTTTGAAGAATTTTAACTACAAAACTGCATGCATTTTTTCAACGGACATTTTTCTTCTCGCAAATGGGTTATAGTGTTCAGTTAATGAAATTTCACTTATATTTGTCTTCTGACAATTTTGTCATTATGTTAACAAATCTTTGCTTTAATGTAGAAACGAAATATTTCATCCTTCCATATTTCAACATCCAACCTTCAACCTTCTTATATTTAAATTGTTGGGACTTCGGACGTGTTTGGCACAAGGCCAATTTACCAAGCATTACCGAGGCCCCTACACAAGCAACGACTAGCAGCTCAGGCTCCATTTTCCTGATCTACATATTGTTGACCGCACGCACCGACGACTCAAGACACGGCTCAATCAAGAACAGCCCCGCAGTAACCCAAGAGGTCGTTTTAAATTGTAAACCAGCAAAAATAAAATTTATCAGACTAAAGCCACTTTGTCACCTTCCATCTTGTTTTTGTCATCCTTGCCTTTCCCTTTACAATTTCTTAAAAATCTGCGGAGTCGGTTGCTATAATCGACCCCATGACACCATACAATGGCAAAGCTACGTTAAAAATATTTAAAGATACCTGACAAGAAAACAAATATAAAAAGAAAAATAACATTTTTTGAAAGCTTACAAAAGAAATATCACATTGATAAAAAGGTTGCAAAGAGGACGTGTAAAGAGTGTAAAACATTCAAGACAGTTTTATAGGGATCAACTGTATTAAATCTAAGATAAACAAGACTCAGAGTCAAATGTTGACGATGTGGAGAGAGATAATATCGTCAGTCATAGAACGAGAGGATGTAGAACATTAGACAGAAGAAGTACACATTAAACATGATTGGATAGGAAGTTTGTAAGGAACTGTCTTGTGGTACTTATTTATGTGCTGCTTAAAAAAAATTTAGGCAGACACGTTATTTCATGGTAAATCGGAAGGATAGGCATATTTCAGTCGAACCATCATCAGCTTCCGTCTTTATTGTACAGAAGATTTTACACGAAAGAAATTCACAAACAAAGAAAAAAAAAAAACGGTATAAAAATAAAGATCGCTCCTTTAAAAGAGAAAATTTAAGAAAAAATACACCGTTACATCAGTTTGGCGAATCCACACACACATTCATACATAAGCATATATATATACGCAACATATCATCAACGAGCACGCGTAAGAGCGGATGTCAACTTAAAGATGTATTATGCAAGTCAGTTAGACTGCTGACATTTGGAAAGTGAAAAAAGGGGTTAGGTGTGTGTGTGTGTGTGTGTGTGTGTGTGAGAGAGAGATAGCGTTAAAGAGAAAGGGTAAGCATCTTAAAGCGTAAACGAAAAGAGAAAGAAGAAGAAAGAAGAGAGGAATAAATTTAAATTAGAAAGAAAATATGATAGGAGAAAAAGAGAAAAAAATATTATATATTAACGGCGAAAGGAGAAGAAATTAGAGTCTAAAAAATTTAAAAAATTAAAAATATTTAAGATATAATAGTTAATCAATCCGTTGTAATCGCAAATACCATCACACCAACTAGATAATCAAAATGACACTAATTATACAATCAACAAAACAAATATAACACAATATAAAGTTAAAAACTTAATTTAAAAATAAACCTAATTATTCTATTTAAATTTAGCAGTTTAGACTTAATTATTTAATTTAAAAAGAAATTTTACTTATTAACAGTGAAAGGATAAGAAATTAGAATCTTAAAAAAATTGGAATCTAAAAAAAAAGAAAATTAAAAAAATTAAGATATAATAGTTAATCAATCCGTTTTAATCACAATTACCCCCCCCACACTATATAATCAAAATTATACTAATTATTTGATTAACAATACAATTATAATACAATATAACGTTAATAATGTAAAAAAACATATGTACACATTCAACTCACACAAACACGTAAATGCGTACACACACATACACGCACACTCATATATATGTACACACCTATATGTACACACAAACATATAATATAGGAACACACATATATACACACACCCGCGAAAACAAATATGTAAGCAATACCATAGACATTATATAAACCCGTATATATATATATATATATATATATATATATATAAAGTCATATAACAATATGCTACAAATAAATAATAGATATTCCATCAGATAGTGTGATGTGTGTAAAGTCTTCAGAGGAATGAATGAGGGGCTAAAAGTTTAACATAATTTAAAGCAGCTCCTATGTCGACATTTTAAATATTCCCTCCTCAGATTCAGCAGTACTAATTGATTTTTGTATTTGATAATAGTGATTTTTTCATCAAGGCATAAGTAACAGCAGTCTTTGAAGTTAGTGGGTGTGTTAAATTTTTTAACGATATTCCATTTAATCATAGGGGTTAAACTTTTGTCTTTCAATGACCAGAGACATTTGGTTAGGGATGTCTGGTTTCTAAATTCAGGGTTGGAAAAAGTGTGTGTGTGTGATTTTATAAACGTTGTTTCCAAGCACCTGCTGAAATACCAATGTAGTATTTCCTCAAATTTATATTTTATTTTGAATATATCACAGCTTGATATACCACCTCTTCTGTCATACATTCTCCACTTAGAGAGTATCCTACTACTTTATGTACAGGATACACCTTTGGATTCTTCTATATCTATACCGCATGCTTATATATATATATATATATATATATATATAATTAAATTTGTTTAAGAAAAATAATAATTAAATAGATATCTAAAAGATTGAATTAGGATTTTAAGAACTGTATTAGAATATAATGATAATAAGATAGATTTTATATAAAAAGAATAAAATGAATTTTAAAAAAATTATTTAATAAATAAATGGATATTAAAAAATAGAAAATGTTATTTATAAATTAAAAGTTTTGAAAAATTAGAATAAAATGCATTCTGAATCGAAATAAAAATAGTATAATTATACTCAAAGGTCCCTTTAAGTTGGGTCAAAAATATAAAATGTTTTCTTTCGTTTTTTTCCATATCTTTTCTTTTTTCTTTCTTTTCTTTTTTATAAAATGTGGCGTTATGGAGGAAAGCTGAAAGAATAATTTTGTAACAATAACGGATACATCAACGGAAATGCGGTCTAGACATGGGTGTTAAAAATTAGATTGACACTTTGGCTGTTAAGGTTGATAGATGAAATCACATATTCTCCAAACATATAAACATTTTTTCATATTCAAAGTGAATCTCAATTGCGATTAGTTAAATTGAACACACAAATAAATATTTATGTCTTCCCATATCTACAAATAACAAACATATTGTTTCTTATATTCAAATGAAAGTCATTTTCACAACTATGATCTAACATTGCCTAACGACGAAGTAGAAATCTCGAAACATAGAAATTTCCGGGTCGCAATGTATTTGTAATAAAAAAAACAAATTTAATTATATGATTATATTATGCTCTACAATATTTATTGTATTGAGCACCTAAAAAAAAGTAAATGCTAGAGCACCCGGAGTTGTAAAACTGTTGGTTCTCTTTACCTATATATATATATATATATATATATATATATATATATATATATATATACAGACAATCTAAGCCAATTTCCCTGACTAGCCGTTGGGTGAAACCGTGGTAGGTTGTTGGCTCTTGCTTAGATTTTCTGTATTTGTTTGCTCTACTTTCGTATTGGGCGCTTTAGTGTTAGGGTTTTCGTCTTGGGGTTTTTTCTTTCTTACGAGTGCTTGACTGTTTGTTCAGGTACTTCGTCTGTTTCTTTTTTTACTTCCCCTTCTTTTCCCTCCGAGTTTGTCCTCGGTGGGTTGTACAAGACGATTTAAATTATAGCTTAATTAATACTAGTTTCGGCAGAGTTCTGTTACTATTGGTATTGTTGTTGCTATAGTTAATATTATATATATATATATATATAATGGACTCTCCCGTCGATTTCGACGTATGAGGTCTAGACAACCGTTTAATTCGACGTAGCATGCCTACACTTACTCAATCTTAAATGGCATATGAGTCCTGCAAGAGACTTGCAAACAAGTCCACAATGGAGGCAAGAAGGGAGATTGCACGAATGATCGGCTGGGACACTTGCAGATGCTTTGGTTCTCTCACGTCTTACGTGCAGTTGTTCAATCTCAGTCTCAGAGAACTGCTTGATGCCCCTCTGGCAGGCAGATCTCCATTCATTTCGTTGAGAGGCAATTCGTTCAAAATCACGTGAGGAATATTTGTACATGTCAAATTCATTTTCAGCTTATCCTTAAAGCGAAGCAGAGGTCTACCCACATTCCGCCGTCCACTGCTGAGCTCGCCGTACAACATTTGCTTTGGTATTCGGTCATCTTCCATACGTAAGACATGTCCTGCCCAACGCAGCTGTGATTGCATCAAAAAGCTTTCAATTCCGCTAATACCGCAGCGCGTGAACAGGTCCGCATTAGACATCCGATTGCCTAGGGTGAGACCACAAATTGTTCTAAGGCAATTTTTGTGGAAGACATCAAGCTTCTGGATGTGATTATGATAGACTGTCCATGATTCCGATCCATAAAACAGCGTCGTTAGAACAACTGCTTTATACACAAGTACTTTAGTCCTTAGGCTAACCCCCCTATCATCCCATAACCGATGGCGCAGTTTCCCAAAAGCACTAGTTGCTTTCGAAATTCGATTAATGATTTCATCATCAAAAGAAGCAGTCCAATTAACCTTACTTCCAAGATAGGTAAATTTATTCACATATTTCAGATCTTTACCATCTACTCAGATTGGTATATCGGGAAAGCCGTATACTGGTGGCCGCTGCTTTACACCCAGAACTTGTTTTGGTGTGGGGCGAGGTTGGTGAATCACCTCTGTTTTCTTGATGCTGATTGTCAGACCAAAAGCCTTGCAAGCAGCAGAAAACCTATCTACAAGCAGTTGCGATTCCTCCTGAGAGGTTGCACAGAGGGCAGCGTCATCTGGAAATAAAAGATCCCTAATGATAGTTTGTCGAATGAGAGTCTTAGCTTTGAAACGCTGCTGGTTGAAGAGACCACCACTTGTTCTGAATTTGAATTCTACGCCTGTACCAATATCAGCAAAAGCATACTTCAGCATAACTGAAAAGTACAAAGCAAACAGCACAGGTGCCATTACGCATTTGGTACCATTTGTCACATTGAAAGGTTCTGAAGACTCCCCATTTGAAACAACAGATGCCTTCATGCCATCATGAAAAGACATGATTACATTCAGCATGTTGTCGGGTATTCCCAGCTTTTTTCAAAACCTTCCAGAGAGATGCACGGTTGACTGTGTCAAAGGCCTTTGTAAGGTCATTGAAAACCATATACAGCTCCTCGTTCTTCTCTCGGACTTTCTCAGCAACCTGGCGGAGGGAAAAGATCATATCGACAGTACCTCGACCAGCACGGAAACCGCACTGAGATTCGGGGTAGATCTCGTCAACAAGGTGTTTGATTATTCTATTGAGAATAAGCCTTGCCAAGATCTTCCCTGCAATTGATAAAAGTGAGATGCCACGATGGTTGTCACAGATGTCCCTATTGCCCTTGTTCTTATACAGGTGTTGAATTAGTGCATCTTTGAAATCCTGAGGGACATTTCCAGTTAACCAGATCTTCACAAAGAGACTATGCAGCTTCTTCACTAGTTTCTGACCACCGTACTTAAAAACCTCAGGAGGTAAGGCGCCTTTCCCAGATTTTTTGCCTGAAGAAATTTGCTTGGTAGCAACAAAAACCTCATGTACTGCTGGAAGGAAAGAGAGTTCAGGAATTTCAGGTCGCTCAGTGATAGATGAAATTATTTCTTCGTCAGTTGTAGAAGCATTGTTTAGAACTGCTTCAAAATGCTCCTTCCAGAGATTCAAAATATCCGCTCTGTCAGTCAGCAGTGTGCCATCACTTGCAAATATGGGAGAAACACCAGATTCGTGTGGCCCCAAAACTTTCTTAATACCTTCATAAAAGGCTTTCGAGTCCTTCCTATCAAATGCTTCTTGCACTGATTTGGCATGTGACGACCACCATGCCTCTTTCATCTGCTGTAGTGTTTTCTGGACCTTGCTTTTGCATGCATTGTACTCTTTCTTCTTTAATGTGGAGTTCTTATCCTCAATCCAGATTTTGTGAGCCTTGTGCATCTCGTTGATCAAATCCTGTGCCTCAACATTTTGATCATCAAACCAGTCCTGATTCTTACGGATAGGTAAGCCCAGAACTTCCAATGCAGATGAGTGAATTGCGTCACGTAATGATTTCCATGAAGATTCAATATCATCAGTTATTTCAACAGAATCTAATAAATGATGAAGGTGGGCCGACAGTGCTGCTTGTTGACCGGTGCTCTTTAGTGGAAGGACGTTAATTTGTTTGGGGACAGAAGAGCGTTTCATTCGTCTGTGTTGTAAATGCAACGTTGTTTTACTTCGGAGCAATGCATAGTCGGAAAGATAGCAACTTGTATGAAATGAACGAGTGATATGAAAGTCTTTAATGTCACGCCTCTTGGTGATGATGTAGTCAATCAAGTGCCAATCCCTTGAACGAGGGTGCATCCATGTAGTCTTGTGGGAGCTTTTCTGTTGGAATACCATGTTGGTAATACACAGGTTAAACTCCCTACAAAGTGACAACAAAAGAAGACCATCATCATTCATACGACCAACACCATGATGACCCAAAGCACCACCCCATGATGCGCTATCCACACCCACACGAGCATTAAAATCACTCATTAATACAAGTTTGTCCTTTTGTCGCACATTCGCAACAATTTCTCTCAGTTGTTGGTAAAATTCATTTTTCTCCGGCTCCGGTCTGTCTAACGTGGGAGCATAACAACTAATTAATACGACACGGGTATCGCATTCTAGATTGAGGGTTAATGTCATTAGGCGATCCGAAAATCCCTTTGGAAGGGTTGGTAATGACTTGGCAAAGTTGGACTTGTTAGCAAATCTTACTCAAGAATGACGAGGCTCTTCAGGGCCTTTGCCGCCCCAGAAAAAGGTATACCCGCTTTTCTCTTCAGTCAGTTGCGAGTTGCCAGCCAGGCGCGTTTCACTAACGGCTGCAATATCAATCCCGAACTTTTTCAGCTCAAGTGCAACAAGAGCCGTCTTACGTTCTGGCTGATTATCATTGTCAAGTAGAGTGCGGACATGACAAGATCCAAAATGAAAGGTTTCGCTTTTTCCATTCTCGGTGGGTTGTACAAGACGATTTAAATTATAGCTTAATTAATACTAGTTTCGGCAGAGTTCTGTTACTATTGGTATTGCTGTTGCTATATTTAATATTATATATATATATATATATATATATATATATATATATATATATATATGTGTGTGTGTGTGTGTGTGTGTGCGTGCGCGTGTGTGTATGTGCGCGTGTGTGTGTGTGTGTATGTTCTTCACATGACCAAAGTTTTCACCTCCGTAGTTCTGCCTAATTCTCACTTTTGATTGGGTAATATTGACAGCCTCACAATGAAGTTGTTTAACTTTCTCCAACCAAGAATATTGTTCTGAAACATGAAAAATGTGTGCACTGAAATAATGCATTTGTAAACCACTAGAATAACAGAGTTACTACACACACACACACACACGCGCACACACACACACACACACACACACACACACACACATATATATATTCTTCTTCAGGTGATATCCTAAAAATAAATGTTGAAAATGATTTATTTTAGAAAATATAAGATGAATTCATGGTTATTCAGAAAATTAAGGAGGAGTGGTTGGAGAAAGTTAAACAACTTGATTGTGAGGCTGTCAATATTACCCAATCAAAAGTGAGAATTAGGCAGAACTACGGAGGTGAAAACTTTGGTCACGTGAAGAACATAGTAGCTTGATGTAAAATTTTGTCTGGCTAAGATACATAAGAGGAACATACATTATTCCAATGAGCAGACAATAATTTTAAACAGCAAATTCGATTTTAGGTTTTTAAAAATTTGATGTTTTACTACTTCATCTGTTAAAGGGGCTGGACTGTTTAGTTTAGGATTAGAATTAAGTAATAATGGTATACTAAGGTATATTAGAGTTACTGAAACCAAATATCGTGTGGGTCACTAATTTTTGTAAAATAATTTTCAAGTAATATTTAGAGCACAAATTATTAATGAACATTAATGTAACTTTGATAACGTGCCAGTTGGTCTACAGTTAAACACATTTTGGTAAATAAATATTTGTTGTATTTATTTTTTGTGTATTCAGTGTATTGCATTGAACAAAAATAGTTACCTCGCCCGTGCTCACCATAGTTTCAGTTATATAACCCTTTGTTAAAATGGTTTGGTGACCTCTGATTTAGGATTATATAACTGTTATAGGTACCTAATTTTACGGATAGGGTTTCGTAGGTCTCCGTGTGTGTTTAAATGAAATCGAATAAATTTCTGTTTAAATGAAATCGAATAAATTTCTGTTGAGACATGCAGCCTGAGTCGTCGAATCAATGTCGTAGTTGTATGGCTGATATAATTATTTATGAAATTGGATGGATCAAGAAAAAGAGGAAATACAAAAAGATCTTAAAATCGTTAAGAAATGTTGTTGTATTGGTAAGGGAGGTAAATCTGTTCATCTTAACATTTACGGGACTTTTTTGGAATGTAAGGGAGATAACTTTTGTTGTCTTCGTAATAAAAAGTTTAATGTGTTAAAATCTATCTATCTATCTATCTATCTATCTATCTATCTATCTATCTATCTATCTATCTATCACATGAAAGAAGACAAAGCCAAACTGTAGGTATTAATAAGAGAAATTCGGTTATAATAATTAAACAAACTTTATCCAAGTTCCCTGAAGCAGTTGGCTACTTACAACCCGAACAAGTAAATGCTGCTCGAGCCTTGCTAAAAGAAAGTCCTCCTCCTCAGCAGGAACATTGGCGCAGCATAATCTTTCTAGTTCATCTTGAATTAAAATAAGCATACTCAATGTCCAATGTATGGCATACCCATTCCCTCCATTACACTGCGCCTATCTTTGTTCTATTTACTTACTGTAAAGAATGGCTTCTTGAAGAAGTTCATAGGCAATTTTTCTGGGAATAATAATAATAATAATAATAATAATAATAATAATAATAATTCGAAAACTGTCAAAATATATTATTATACGGAAAACAAGAACAGTGTACAAGACCAAAAAAAAAAAAAAAAGAAAAAAAAAGAAAAAAATAGCCGGACATTAAAAAGCAGAAAGAAAAAACTTGCCTATTAATTGATATGGCTTGTCCAGCGGATTGAAACATAGCAACCAAGGAATTTCGAAAAACTGTCAAAATATAAAGACCTGGAAGTTGAAATAGAAAAAATGTGGAAATTGAAAACAAGAATCGTGACAGTGATAGTAGGTGCGCTTGGAATGATAAAAAATGGAACAAAACAACACATTGAAAGAATCCCTGGAAAACTCCCGCTTAAGAGATATACAAAAAAATTGCCTTATTAAGTACAGCCCACACACTAAGGAGAACTTTTTCTATGTAACTCTACGGATGATAGGGGACATGGAAAAAAACAGAAATGGAGCCATAACGACACACCACGACCTGCCTTAGGCCTTCCCGCAGATTTGGTTGGTAGTGCGACCATAGCAGAAATCGAAATATGATGAAAAATGACAATAATAATAATAATGGCAACCAAAGTCAGAATCTTCAATCAGTTCACGACGAAAATGAAGTTCGATTCGGGAAATGTCGATGATTTTCAGCGCAAAACAGAAAACCAAAGAAGGAATGAACAACAACCATGAAATCGTGTGAATGGTGAAAAGAAAAAAACTCAAATGTCTGAGAATAACAGAAGCACAAGGATATCTAATTAGAACAACGAACATTTTGGAAACAAGTTTCAACAACAGTTAAACTACAAGTACTTTTTTATATTTATGTTCACGAATATCCGCCACAAGAGCCACTCAAGGTAAATATATCAAGGTCGATAGATAGAGTGATACATATGGATTCTTTGCTCACGTGGGTTAAATTGGGTAATAGTAAATTGAGAATCTTGCACTCTAATTATGATATCGAAAAGCTTTATGCAAGAAATGGAAAATAAAGGAAAACATTACTAGAGTGTAAATTTTAATAGATTTCAGTTGATAACAGAATAAATACTCATGCAGAAAATTCTAAAAGGGAAAGTTAAATATATGAAAAAAAAAAAAAAGAACACTATTTCTAAAAACTGTCAAGAAAAGGAGAAGATAGCATGGATATAATTGCAAAGAGGACATCTGAAAAATTAAAATTTAATTCAAAACAAATCTATAATGATCAATCAAGATTAACGCCAAGATAAACAGGTTTTTGCGAAATAGCAAATGTAAACTATATGGAGATAGAGAGGAAACAGTCTGCTATATAATAAGCGACTTCAGAAAATTGGTCCGGAGAACAAAGTAGACATGTATGGGTAGGAAGAATAATCTGCTGATAACTGTGCAAAATACTGGTAATTGACTATGAAGAACAATTTATATGCACACAGTAGAAAATATTCTTAGCAATGAAAATTTGACTTAAAAGTTAAAGCGCCCACTCAGTCCAGCTCAGAAGGTCAAATTTAGTCATTGCAAACATGAAGAAAATCTAATTGTAACCAATATGCAACAAAGGTTAGAGAATTACAAATAATCGTACTCACAAGAGCACACATTACAAAGAGATTTATCTCTGTGAAATGTACATGATGTTAATTTTCTTTTTAAACAAAATGATTAGTGGAAAATGTCATGATGCCATTTCTGAACATAGGTCTCTGTTGGAGACCCAGGAGGAAATGTGTTTACAACAGAAATAAAAAGAAATAATAATAATAATAATAATAATAATAATAATAATAATAATAATAAAATATTCAATAATGAAAGAAGGCAGTAAATACAAACAAGATTTACATTTAGTAGATTCTGTAGAAAAGCAAAACGGAAGCCAAGAACCAACTATTACGGTAAAAAATATGAAAATGAAAGCCAAAGATAAAGCTCTTGAACAGATGAAACAGCGCTGGCAAGACAAACCTCTGCATGGCCAATATCCAGAACGTGCCAATAAATCCAATGTTGATAAAGTTAATACTCATCGATGGTTACGTGCATCTGGATTAAAGTCTGAAACTGAAGGCTTTATTCTTGCAGCGCAAGACCAAAGTCTTTTCACTAGAAACTTTCAAGCAAATATTATGCATAATAATGTGGATTCAAAATGTAGGTTTTGTGATAAATACCAAAAAAAAAAAAAAAAAGAAAAAAAAAGAAAAAAATAGATAATCTAATCTCAGGATATTCTGTACTTTCCCCAAATGAACATAAAAATCGCCACGATAGAGTTGGGCAATATTTACATTGAACAATGTGCAAACACTATGGAAAATATGTAAACAAACATTGGTATGAACATCACCCAGCACCGGTTACAGAAATAGAAGATGTAACCATTCTATGGGATTACACCATCTACACAGACAGAAAAATTGAAGCAAACAGGCCAGACATTATTGTTAAAAACCAGAAGGAGAAAACTTGTCTATTAATTGATATGACTTGTCCAGCGGATTGTAACATAGCAACCAAGGAATTTGAAAAACTTTCAAAATATAAAGACCTGGAAATTGAAATAGAAAAAATGTGGAAATTGAAAACAAGAATCGTGCCAGTGAAGGTTGGTGCGCTTGGAATGATAAAAAAAAAAAAAAGGAACAAAACAACACATTGAAAGAATCCCTGGAAACCCCAGCTTAAGTGATATACAAAAATTGTCTTGTTAAGTACAGCCCACACACTAAAGAGAACTTTTTCTATGTAACGCTAGGGATGATAGGGGACATGGAAAAAAACATGAAATGGAGCCATAACAACACACCACGACCTGCCTTAGGCCTTCCCGCAGACTTGGTTGGTAGTGCGACCATAGCAGAAATCGAAATATGATGAAAAATGACAATAATAATAATAATGGCAACCAAAGTCAGAATCTTCAATCAGTTCACGACGAAAATGAAGTTCGATTCGGGAAATGTCGATGATTTTCAGCGCAAAACAGAAAACCAAAGAAGGAATGAACAACAACCATGAAATCGTGTGAATGGTGAAAAGAAAAAAACTCAAATGTCTGAGAATAACAGAAGCACAAGGATATCTAATTAGAACAACGAACATTTTGGAAACAAGTTTCAACAACAGTTAAACTACAAGTACTTTTTTATATTTATGTTCACGAATATCCGCCACAAGAGCCACTCAAGGTAAATATATCAAGGTCGATAGATAGAGTGATACATATGGATTCTTTGCTCACGTGGGTTAAATTGGGTAATAGTAAATTGAGAATCTTGCACTCTAATTATGATATCGAAAAGCTTTATGCAAGAAATGGAAAATAAAGGAAAACATTACTAGAGTGTAAATTTTAATAGATTTCAGTTGATAACAGAATAAATACTCATGCAGAAAATTCTAAAAGGGAAAGTTAAATATATGAAAAAAAAAAAAAAAAGAACACTATTTCTAAAAACTGTCAAGAAAAGGAGAAGATAGCATGGATATAATTGCAAAGAGGACATCTGAAAAATTAAAATTTAATTCAAAACAAATCTATAATGATCAATCAAGATTAACGCCAAGATAAACAGGTTTTTGCGAAATAGCAAATGTAAACTATATGGAGATAGAGAGGAAACAGTCTGCTATATAATAAGCGACTTCAGAAAATTGGTCCGGAGAACAAAGTAGACATGTATGGGTAGGAAGAATAATCTGCTGATAACTGTGCAAAATACTGGTAATTGACTATGAAGAACAATTTATATGCACACAGTAGAAAATATTCTTAGCAATGAAAATTTGACTTAAAAGTTAAAGCGCCCACTCAGTCCAGCTCAGAAGGTCAAATTTAGTCATTGCAAACATGAAGAAAATCTAATTGTAACCAATATGCAACAAAGGTTAGAGAATTACAAATAATCGTACTCACAAGAGCACACATTACAAAGAGATTTATCTCTGTGAAATGTACATGATGTTAATTTTCTTTTTAAACAAAATGATTAGTGGAAAATGTCATGATGCCATTTCTGAACATAGGTCTCTGTTGGAGACCCAGGAGGAAATGTGTTTACAACAGAAATAATAATAATAATAATAATAATAATAATAATAATAATAATAATAATAATAATAAAATATTCAATAATGAAAGAAGGCAGTAAATACAAACAAGATTTACATTTAGTAGATTCTGTAGAAAAGCAAAACGGAAGCCAAGAACCAACTATTACGGTAAAAAATATGAAAATGAAAGCCAAAGATAAAGCTCTTGAACAGATGAAACAGCGCTGGCAAGACAAACCTCTGCATGGCCAATATCCAGAACGTGCCAATAAATCCAATGTTGATAAAGTTAATACTCATCGATGGTTACGTGCATCTGGATTAAAGTCTGAAACTGAAGGCTTTATTCTTGCAGCGCAAGACCAAAGTCTTTTCACTAGAAACTTTCAAGCAAATATTATGCATAATAATGTGGATTCAAAATGTAGGTTTTGTGATAAATACCAAAAAAAAAAAAAAAAGAAAAAAAAAGAAAAAAATAGATAATCTAATCTCAGGATATTCTGTACTTTCCCCAAATGAACATAAAAATCGCCACGATAGAGTTGGGCAATATTTACATTGAACAATGTGCAAACACTATGGAAAATATGTAAACAAACATTGGTATGAACATCACCCAGCACCGGTTACAGAAATAGAAGATGTAACCATTCTATGGGATTACACCATCTACACAGACAGAAAAATTGAAGCAAACAGGCCAGACATTATTGTTAAAAACCAGAAGGAGAAAACTTGTCTATTAATTGATATGACTTGTCCAGCGGATTGTAACATAGCAACCAAGGAATTTGAAAAACTTTCAAAATATAAAGACCTGGAAATTGAAATAGAAAAAATGTGGAAATTGAAAACAAGAATCGTGCCAGTGAAGGTTGGTGCGCTTGGAATGATAAAAAAAAAAAAAAAAGGAACAAAACAACACATTGAAAGAATCCCTGGAAACCCCAGCTTAAGTGATATACAAAAATTGTCTTGTTAAGTACAGCCCACACACTAAAGAGAACTTTTTCTATGTAACGCTAGGGATGATAGGGGACATGGAAAAAAACATGAAATGGAGCCATAACAACACACCACGACCTGCCTTAGGCCTTCCCGCAGACTTGGTTGGTAGTGCGACCATAGCAGAAATCGAAATATGATGAAAAATGACAATAATAATAATAATGGCAACCAAAGTCAGAATCTTCAATCAGTTCACGACGAAAATGAAGTTCGATTCGGGAAATGTCGATGATTTTCAGCGCAAAACAGAAAACCAAAGAAGGAATGAACAACAACCATGAAATCGTGTGAATGGTGAAAAGAAAAAAACTCAAATGTCTGAGAATAACAGAAGCACAAGGATATCTAATTAGAACAACGAACATTTTGGAAACAAGTTTCAACAACAGTTAAACTACAAGTACTTTTTTATATTTATGTTCACGAATATCCGCCACAAGAGCCACTCAAGGTAAATATATCAAGGTCGATAGATAGAGTGATACATATGGATTCTTTGCTCACGTGGGTTAAATTGGGTAATAGTAAATTGAGAATCTTGCACTCTAATTATGATATCGAAAAGCTTTATGCAAGAAATGGAAAATAAAGGAAAACATTACTAGAGTGTAAATTTTAATAGATTTCAGTTGATAACAGAATAAATACTCATGCAGAAAATTCTAAAAGGGAAAGTTAAATATATGAAAAAAAAAAAAAAAGAACACTATTTCTAAAAACTGTCAAGAAAAGGAGAAGATAGCATGGATATAATTGCAAAGAGGACATCTGAAAAATTAAAATTTAATTCAAAACAAATCTATAATGATCAATCAAGATTAACGCCAAGATAAACAGGTTTTTGCGAAATAGCAAATGTAAACTATATGGAGATAGAGAGGAAACAGTCTGCTATATAATAAGCGACTTCAGAAAATTGGTCCGGAGAACAAAGTAGACATGTATGGGTAGGAAGAATAATCTGCTGATAACTGTGCAAAATACTGGTAATTGACTATGAAGAACAATTTATATGCACACAGTAGAAAATATTCTTAGCAATGAAAATTTGACTTAAAAGTTAAAGCGCCCACTCAGTCCAGCTCAGAAGGTCAAATTTAGTCATTGCAAACATGAAGAAAATCTAATTGTAACCAATATGCAACAAAGGTTAGAGAATTACAAATAATCGTACTCACAAGAGCACACATTACAAAGAGATTTATCTCTGTGAAATGTACATGATGTTAATTTTCTTTTTAAACAAAATGATTAGTGGAAAATGTCATGATGCCATTTCTGAACATAGGTCTCTGTTGGAGACCCAGGAGGAAATGTGTTTACAACAGAAATAAAAAGAAATAATAATAATAATAATAATAATAATAATAATAATAATAATAAAATATTCAATAATGAAAGAAGGCAGTAAATACAAACAAGATTTACATTTAGTAGATTCTGTAGAAAAGCAAAACGGAAGCCAAGAACCAACTATTACGGTAAAAAATATGAAAATGAAAGCCAAAGATAAAGCTCTTGAACAGATGAAACAGCGCTGGCAAGACAAACCTCTGCATGGCCAATATCCAGAACGTGCCAATAAATCCAATGTTGATAAAGTTAATACTCATCGATGGTTACGTGCATCTGGATTAAAGTCTGAAACTGAAGGCTTTATTCTTGCAGCGCAAGACCAAAGTCTTTTCACTAGAAACTTTCAAGCAAATATTATGCATAATAATGTGGATTCAAAATGTAGGTTTTGTGATAAATACCAAAAAAAAAAAAAAGAAAAAAAAAGAAAAAAATAGATAATCTAATCTCAGGATATTCTGTACTTTCCCCAAATGAACATAAAAATCGCCACGATAGAGTTGGGCAATATTTACATTGAACAATGTGCAAACACTATGGAAAATATGTAAACAAACATTGGTATGAACATCACCCAGCACCGGTTACAGAAATAGAAGATGTAACCATTCTATGGGATTACACCATCTACACAGACAGAAAAATTGAAGCAAACAGGCCAGACATTATTGTTAAAAACCAGAAGGAGAAAACTTGTCTATTAATTGATATGGCTTGTCCAGCGGATTGTAACATAGCAACCAAGGAATTTGAAAAACTTTCAAAATATAAAGACCTGGAAATTGAAATAGAAAAAATGTGGAAATTGAAAACAAGAATCGTGCCAGTGAAGGTTGGTGCGCTTGGAATGATAAAAAAAAAAAAAGGAACAAAACAACACATTGAAAGAATCCCTGGAAACCCCAGCTTAAGTGATATACAAAAATTGTCTTGTTAAGTACAGCCCACACACTAAAGAGAACTTTTTCTATGTAACGCTAGGGATGATAGGGGACATGGAAAAAAACATGAAATGGAGCCATAACAACACACCACGACCTGCCTTAGGTCTTCCCGCAGACTTGGTAGGTAGTGCGACCATAGCAGAAATCGAAATATGGTGAAAAATGACAATATAATAATAACTTGATGGTAGATTTTCTATCCGGATGAATATCAAGTAGATTTGGGCAAATGCCGGTTATGTGGCAAGGAATTATAAAATGTCAGCCACATCACGCGTGGAATATTTGCACAGAGAGAACACAATAGATAGCCTGGCCTCTCACTACTACAAACATTCTCTACGAACGCTTGATACCTATAACTTTATCTTGAACACGAACTCCACCCTTAACTTCTTAATGTTTCTCATTGCACATTAACTCCTACAACTTACGTTATTCTATTCTTTTAATAAATTTCTATTTTAACATGCAAAATGAACATTTTTCTTCTTACAAATATGTTATAGTATCCAGTTCTATTAACAAAATTTCAGTTATTTTTCAACAACCTGATGATATCTTCAAATGCGGGGATTGTCGGCTATGTTTGGAAGTGGCCTTGAACCAGGCATAGGTGACGCACCCTACTGCTAAAGTGGTGACTCCCGACGTACAAAGAACACGTACCCCTTTTTTTCAGCGATTCCTTCTAAAGTTTACTTAATCCCTATATTTCTAAAGTCTCTGCATGAACTCTGAAATTTGATTGACTATTTTTTTCTCATCAATAGGAGTAGATAGGTTTGTCTATTGCACGGTTCACACTCCTCTCTGTTTTTTTTTTTTTTTTTTAACAAGAGTAGAAGTTTTTTCTTGTTTCCTCTTTAAGATTCGGTTCCTGGTTCATTCTAAAGTCTTTTGATTGTCTTTCACCCCTAGCAACCCCTTGCATCTCAGTGGCATTATCGCCTTGCTTGCGGCGAATCAATAAAAAAAGAAAAATAAATTAATAAAAATTTTTCCCCAGTTAAAATCTCCTTTGTTTTTTTTGTCACGAATAATATTATATTACTTACATATTTATATTTACTTTCGCGCAAATACCCTTGGGAAAGGTATTAATCCGTCTCTTCCTTCCAGTAATGGGTTAAATAGCAGGACAGACTGGGTTCTATAGCCTTGGTCGGCAACCAGTCTACCGCAGAAAGCAATGGCAACCTACTGCGGGATAACCTTCTGCCCAGTCAGTCATGTCTCTTTTGAGACATGATCGCCCAAGCGTGTATCACTTATGGCACTTAACTGACTGACTGACTTTTTAAATAAACTTTCGTAGGAACCTGAAAATGTTTGCATTGCGAGTTCGAATAATGTTTCTCTCACTTACAAAAACCTTTGGTATGTACAGTATTGTGCTTGTTCAACCCTTAAATGGATAGAAAAAACAAACAAACAAACAAAAAACAAAAAAAAAACTAAAACAAAACAAAAACTAAAACAAAAGAAAAAGCAACAAGAATATCCACGCCAAACAGAATTCGAAAGTAAGAAAATTCAAAGGATGCATTTTATGATTATTTGCTTTTAGAAAAAATATATTTTAATTTTTTAAAATCATAATAATCATTATAGATTGATAAAATTATTACAATTACACTATTAATATTATTAAAATTAATAAAAATAACCCATATAGATAATAAGAAATATTAAAATTATTATAGACTTTTTAAATCTCTTTTAGATTAATGAATAAAGAAAAAGTGTAATACAACAAATGTTAGATTCAATATTCAAGTCTTCATTTTTTTAAAATTGACGGTAGTAAAGACAAAAGTGCTAAAATATGTTTAACCAACGAAACTAAAATGTTACTAAGAATTCAGTCCTTTACTTTCTATTGCAGCTTTAATTTAATCCTTTTAACTGTCCGATAGTCCTTGAAGCATCCTACAAACAATGAAACTGTGCATTTTTCGTATCAAATTGTCACAATTTTAGCTTCTTTTCTCTTCTAGAAACAATCCAAGAGAATGGATAATGGCCGAGAATATTTACTAATATCTAATCTTATTTATAAATGGAACTTTGTCTCTGTGTGTGTGTGTCCGTTACCTATCGACTCCGAAACTGCTGAACCGATTTTCTTGAAAATTTACACAGTTGTACTATAAGCGTCTGCGGTGTTCTTAGCAAAGTTTTGTGTCGAGGTACCCCTGATAAATATCGAAAATCGATAATCAAAAAAATTGGGTTACAGAAGGAGTGGTTCGATTTTAATCAAATTTGATACACTCATAGACAAAGACATAAGAAACGATACTCAGAACTTTCTAGGTTGTAGTTCTTACAATAGTGCAGAAAGTCGATAATATATATAAAAGGCAAGATGTTTGTGTGTGTGTCTGTTTATCTGCCTGTATGTCTGTATTTTTTTCAGCCCTTTTATTTTAGTTTTTGCTTCGGATTTGGCTCTAAGTAGGTATAATTGTAGTTCTTAGTCTCAGCCATGATACCATTTACTCAAAGGACTTATTTAGCCTTCAAAATTCAGTTTACAATGAAAAAAAATCTTATTTGATATCGATACGAGGAAATCAAAATTTGACTTACATTCATTCATTTTTCTTTCACTCTACAGTTTCGCTTTAACTGGAAACAACTATTGCTCTTTAGTCTTTCGTGCCAACGTCCAAAGAATCTGAGCTCCAGGACCATGGATTAGTTTTAAAGCTTTCATTACACCCGAGCAACGCCGGGCTATACTGCTAGTGTATATATATATATATATATATATATATATATATATATATATATATATATATATATATATATATATGCGATTAGTAATTTGTAGCAATCATTTTATTAGGTGCGATTGGTAAATTGTCGCAATATTATTTTATTACTTAAAATATTCTTTAGTCTGAGCTCTCGGACCATGGATTAGTTTTAAAGCTTTCATTACACCCGAGCAACGCCGGGCTATACTGCTGGTAAAAAGATAAAACTGGGTAAAAATAGTGGAAAATTCTAAATGGCGATCCCAGCAAGAGCTTGCTCGGATCGCCGAGACTTAACTTTTGTCAGCACCAACTCGAAAAATCTTGTGTTCACAAAATCATTTTGACTTTAATATTCGTTCAAAGAACCCCACCAGAAGAAGACTTCGTCAGTCTTAATGTATGCAAATCTTTTCGTTGAAATGAAAATTTTTTATTCTTATTTTTTTTCTATGTTTTCTTTTCCTGACTTTTTTATTTTTACTTTTCTATATTTGCCTATATTCTGAGATGAGGTAGTGTTTACATTATTTCCATTGTTCGGACTGTTGTCCTCATCTTCATTGTCATGTTTACGACGTTTCGACTGTTGTACACTCCGGCTTTCTTCAGGTGCTAGGAATTTCGAACCGAACCCTTTGTTTCGATCACTGGGGTATATTGTTCTCATTCCACGTGTGACGCCTCTTCCGGATGCTTTGTAATTATCTTTCTTTAACTCAGTATTCCAAGTTATTTGTTCACCACTGTTGTAGCTAGGTATTGAACTCACAACGCTTTGGATCAAGTCACTGGAACTAACCAAAGTTTATAACCACTGGGCAATGTGTTCTCAAGTAACCACTATTTTCGGCCATGCCAGTGTGACAGCTCTTGTCATAACAGGTGCCCATTCGTTGCTGATCGCAATAAAGAGAATGAGGCATCGCATAGCCTCTAACAACTTTGGCTCTCGTAATTACTGGCGGCTATGCAATAGGGTATTAAATAAGTGCAAAGTTTCTATTCCACTCTCTTCAATCAATTCGAGGTGTTAACAAACATCCCCCTAAATTAAGCCGAATGCTCTGCCCATAAATTCTTCCCAAATTTTACTCTTGACTCATCCGGGGTATCTCTGCCTAACTTCCTACAAAAAAACTGAATCTCTGTTGAGTAATATGCATATAACCCCTTCCATGTTTTCTGCTATCATCTCTAACCTAGATCCCCACAAAGTATGTGGACCCAATGGTATCGCTGTAATAACCTTTAAGACGTGTGCTCTGAAACTGGTTTCAGTTCTCTCTAAACTCTATAATAAATGCTTTTTTCTTTCCTGCCATTTAAAGGCCATCATCTGTTGTTCGAGTTTTTAGGGACTGATGAGCCGTTCGACCCTTCCAACTATTTGCCTCTTCTTGGCATCTTCCAGAAGTTTCAGTCAATGCTGAATTGCTTCATCATCTCTCATCGCAGGGCCCTTTTCACTCAATACGCCGTTCTTTTCGCTAGGTCAACTGCTGATGTACTGATGATAATTCCGGAAAGAGTCTATCATACTCTTGATAAAAACGGTGAAGTCACATCTTGAAATCCTTTGACAGCTCTTCTCCAAAAGTTGAACAGTTACAATGTCTCTGACACATTTTTAAGCTGATCGAGTTCTTCCTACCAAAACGTGTAATGAAAGTTATCCTGAACGGCCATTCGTCTACACCCAATACCTAATACGGGTGTACATCTTTGCTCTACGCTGTTTTTAATCTTCATTAACGACCTTCCTGATGACATCAGTTCACATCTTGTCATTTACTTCTGTCTCGATTAGTCTAACAAGATCAAAATGGCAAATGATGTCCAAAACGACTTTAAGATCGTCGTTAACCGTAGCAAAAGATGGCTTGTCACTTTTTCCTATCAAATCGTGAGATGAAAGTTATCCTGAACGGTCAGTCGTCTAGATTCTTTCGTACTAATGTGTATGTTCCCCAGGGCTCCATCTTTTGCCCTACTTTGTTTTAAATTTTCATTAGAACCTTCCTGATGATATAAGCTTTCAAATTCGTATCTACGCCGATGACACAACCATTTACTTTTGCCTCGATAGTAAGACTAACCAGTCCGACAATGTTGAAATTACAACCGTTGTTAACTGGGTCGTAAAATAAGTTGTTATTGTTAACGCCCCCAAAACTAAGCTTCGCTCCATTAATCATCTGAGAGACCCCCCCCACTCTATGTCCTCCAACAGCATGGCTGATGATAACCTCCAGGAAAGTATCTCGGGTTAACATTATGATAACCTCCAGGAAAGTGTCTCGGGTTAACATTATGATAACTTCCAGGAAAGTGTCTCGGGTTAACATTATGATAACCTCCAGGAAAGTGTCTCGGGTTAACATTATGATAACCTCCAGGAAAGTGTCTCGGGTTAACATTATGATAACCTCCAGGAAAGTGTCTCGGGTTAACATTATGATAACCTCCAGGAAAGTGTCTCGGATTAACATTATGATAACCTCCAGGAAAGTGTCTCGGGTTAACATTATGATAACCTCCAGGAAGGTGTCTCGGGTTAACATTATGATAACCTCCAGGAAGGTGTCTCGGGTTAACATTATGATAACCTCCAGGAAAGTGTCTCGGGTTAACATTATGATAACCTCCAGGAAAGTGTCTCGGGTTAACCTTATGATAACCTCCAGGAAAGTGTCTCGGGTTAACATTATGATAACCTCCAGGAAAGTGTCTCGGGTTAACATTATGATAACCTCCAGGAAAGTGTCTCGTGTTAACATTCTCAGCTGATATGAAACGGAAATTCAATTGAATCCATTGCTAGGTTAGACGCTAAGAAAATAAATTTACTGTGTCGTGGGAGACAATTTTTCTCTTTGGAATCTATCTTATAATCTACCATTCGTCCATGTTTACAATATTGCTGCCACATATGATCTCAGTTATTTACCTTGAGCTCCTTGATAAAATCCAAAGAAGAATCTGCAATATTATTGGTCATCATCTGGCAGCTCTGTTTCCTTCATTTGTCCACTGCCGTAGAATTGCTTCTCTGTGCTTTTATTTAAATAAATTCTTTTGGATTGTTCGGATAAGCAAGGCCTTTTGAATTTAAGCGAAGTGCTTGACTGGCGTCGAGATCTCATAAATTTACAGTTGAGTTGGTTAAATAGAGCCGTAAGTTCTACTATATTAACAGTTTATTTTCCAGCATTTCTCGCCTGTGGAACTCCCTTCCGGCTCCATGTTTCGAGCCAAATTTAATCTTAAAAAATTAAATGTCAATGTTAATCGCTATCTACGACCTCACTGATTACATTTTCTCTTTCTTCTCACGAATGTTTCTGTTCCCAATTGTTGTGGATCCGGGTAAGGAACCACACAAAATAATAAACAACAAAACAGTTATTTGAGATAGAAAAATAGGTCATATTGAACGTAAATACACAAACTGGAATTCAGGTTAGTAATCCAGGAATGCAATTAGTACGGAATATATATCTACAAGTCTTGAAGTGAAGCCGTGCTGGAAATTGTATATCCGTGTAATATCATTCTGGCTGAGTGGAGCTTAGAACTACTATGCCAACTGGCGTGGTATTCTCTGTGAAATTTCGGTATCGTTCGGTAACTTACGGATCAGTCCCGATATCTCTCAAGGATCTCTCACGGTTCTGACGTATCTCATCTATGGCAGGAGTATATGTATACTCAAGTTGAGTCCATTATCATAGAAAAAGGGGAGGTCCCACAACACCCATTCTTCTACACCATGTAACGCTTTGCATTTTAGTGGCTTTAATGCCTTTCTTGGGGTGATATCGACTAAAAAAGATCTGCAGATAATAAAGTTGGTTCACTGTGTCATGCTAGACAAATTTTCTCGCCAGAATCTGTTTTACATATTTTTTTTTAATCATATCACCCCGAGCAAGGCGGTAACACCACTGATGTGCAGGGGGCTACGTAAGATTGGAAGAGAGAAAACCGGAAACCACATCCTAAACAGGGAACAAGGGATGAGCCTCTACACCTGTACAATAGATGTGGGTGGAGTGTGAACCGGGTGATAGTTTAGTCTATCTACTCTAATTGAAAAAAAAAAAAATAAGAAAAAGAAAAACAAAAGTGAAAAGATTGGAAGAGAGAAAGCCGGAAACCACATCCTAAACAGGGAACAAGGGATGAGCCTCTACACCTGTACAATAGACGTGGGTGGAGTGTGAACCGGGCGATAGTTTAGTCTATCTACTCATGAGTCTACCATTGCTTTGAATATTGCTGCCATATCGGGTGTGGTGCTCTTATATTAAAAAACAACTATTGATAAAAACCAAAAATAAATGTTTTTGGTCCTGACTTGAGTTTTCAGGTTCAGTCTCTTTCTCACCGCCATAATGTAGATTTCCTATGAATTGTCTCTAATACTTTCATGGTAATTGTCCTGGTGAACTTTCCTCTTTTGTACCGAGACTTTATAAATTTAAGCGCAGTACTTGATTGGCGGCAAGGTCTCATCATTTTACAGTTGAAATGACAAGATGTAACCGTAAGTTCTATGCTAACAGTTTCTTCTCTCGCACTTCTCGCTTGTGGAACTCTCTTCCGGTTTCTTTTTTCCAGTCAGCTTTAATTATCAAACTTTGAAATTCAAGGTCAATCATTATGTTCCCTCATCTTAATTATTTTTCTCAGTCTTTAAAAATAGGGTTGTACCAAAAAATATGATGAATTGAAACAATGTAATAGGGTTGTACCAAAAAATGTAATCGTGTGCAAACAAATGAAATCCTGCTTATCTAAAATGTTAACTACAAAGTTTTCGTTTAGAAACCTTAGGTTAAACATATATGCATAAACATATATGCATAAACTGAATTTGGCATTAAATAACCTATGAAGGTTGATATGCCATAAAACCTGTTGTGGGGTTCTCCCTTTTCATAAAGATGGATTCGTCTAGAGTATACTTATACTACTGTTATAGAAGCGAGACTGGACACCGCCTCGTTTTCACGCGGTAGTTCCATAGACACTGTCAGCTTTCTGTCTTCGGGCGGGGAGCATTAACCCGATCATGGCTCCGCTGAAGGATAGAGTCACGACTGGGTAAAATTAGAAATTTTGGACTGGTCTATATGGCTCGGAGGACTTACATTTAAAAAGGCCTTGTGCCGCATTTTGCCCTAATGGTGGGGAGCAAATAAATACCAGAACGCCGCGTTTTCACGCGGCAGTTCCTTTGACACTGTCAGCACTCTGCCTTGTTGTGGCTCCGCCGAAGAGTAAAGTCACGACTGGGTAAAATTAGACATTTTTGACTAGACTATGGCACGGAAGACCCCCCAAAAAAGGTCTTGTGCCACATTTTGCTCTAGTGACATTAGTAGTGTGTACACAGTAGTTCATAGTAGCTATGTGCTCCACTCATCGAGAAGATTACTACG
>JBBBDQ010000379.1:650000-760000 GCA_037127315.1 Ascarosepion bandense | reverse complement strand
AAAAAAATTGACACACACACAAACATCTTGCCTTATATATATATATATATATATATATATATATATATATTATCGATTTTCTACACTATTGTAAGAACTTCAACCTTGAAATTTCTGAATATCGTTTCTTATGTCTTTGTCTATGAGTGTATCAAATCTGATTAAAATCGGACCAATCATTCTCTAACCCGATTTTTTCGATTATTGATTTTCGATATTTATTGGGGGTACCTCGACACAAAACCTTCCTAAGAACACTCACAGATGCTTATAGTACAATTGTGTAAATTTGATAATATATATATATAATGCAGGATGTTTATGTGTGTGTCTGTTTATCTTCAGGACGTAGTCGATCATGGCTTTTCACGTCTCCCTATCCCTGGTGGCTCTTAGCACACTTTTTCCTGTTATACCAAGCAACGCCCGTTCTTCAAATACGTTATCCGCTGCTTTGCCTTGTCTCTTTTTCCCTCTCTCTGGCCTGTTAGTATCAGGTTCTCCAAGCCCTCTTTCCTCATTGCATGTCCCGGGGACTTTAGTTTTTCCTTATGCACAGTATTAATTTTCATTTTCGTCTCCATCCTTTCCAAAACCTCATCATTGCTTACATGCTCGGTCCATGATATTCGTTGATCCTTCTGTAGAACAATATTTCAATTGATTCAAGCTTTTCCTTCATCTTTGTTTATATTGTCCAGCATTCACTGCCATATTGAAAAACTGACATCACATAGCAATCCAGTACTCTCTTCTTTGTTTCTAGCGAAATTGTCCTGTTTCTTAATACTTTACTCAACTTCTGGAATGCATCCTTGTGCTTTTGGATCTCAGGAATATAAATGTATAAAAACAGACGTGACCACAAAATGAGGGGTCAGTTTATATATTGATTGTAATATGGAATTGATCCCCCACTTTATATCCAGTATGCTTCTGTAGTACCACATTTCAGTTGTTTCAAGTTTTTCCTTCATCTTCGATGATATTGTCTAACATTCGCAGGCATATTGAAGAACTGACAACACATAGCAATCCAGTACTCTCTTCTTTGTTTCTAGCGAAATTGTTCTGTTTCTTGTTTCTTAATACTTTACTCAACTTCTGGAATGCGTCTTTCGCCATGCCAATTTGCCTTCGGGTCTCTGTGCTGCACATTCCGTCGATTTCTCCTTCCAAGCCGACACGCACTGCACCGCGACGCATATCCCGAATTCGAATTCCAGTTGAATTCCTTGCACTCACTTACGCACAAATATCTTTGGGAAAGGTATTAACCCGTCTCTAGTTATGGGGTTAAATAACAGGACAGATTGGGTTCTATAGCCTTAGTTGGCAACCAGTCTACTGCCGAAAGTAATAGCTACCTACTGCGGGATAATCTTCTGCCCAGTCAGTCATGTCTCTTTCTAGACATGATCGCCCAAGCGTGTATCACGTATGGCACTTAACTGACTAAAGTTATATGTAGCTACCAATAAAATACGTACACACCTTGGCCACTCCCTCGCTTCATTCAGCCGCGTAGGTATTCAGAGCAAAAATTTATTACAGAAAACGTTATCAAACTGAGATGTTTATGGAAGGCCGGGTTGATCTAATTTTTTTTATTTTTATTTATTTATTTATTGTGTGTGTGTGTGTGTGTGTGTGTGTGTGTGTGTGTGTGTGTGTGTGTGTAGAGGGGGGGATGTAGCGTGATTGTCGGAGGTTGTGGCGCTGTTTTTTCTAGGAAGGCCGAAGGATGCGAGGAAGAAAAAAATGATATTTAAAAAGAGAGGAAGGAACAAGAGACAGAAGTAAACCGTGAGTTGTAAACAATTTCCCCTCCCCCCTACCCTTCACAATCTCACTTAAGCTTTCGATCACACCCAAACACTCTTCCGACCGACCGTCGCCTTCGTTCCTATGGCTTGGCAGAAATCCAAAGATTTAAACAGCATTTTTTTTTTTACTGGAAGCTATATGACACTACACAAAGATTGTCGTCTTGGTTGGCGACAACGTATTTAGATTTTCACTAATGGTTGCTTTCTTTCTTTCTTTCTTTCTTTCTTTCTTTCTTTCTTTCTTTCTTTCTTTCTTGCTTGCTGTTTGCTTGCTTGCTTTCTCAGGAAGAAAAAAATAAATAAAGAAAGCAAGAATTCTTTCTTTCTTTCTTTCTTTTCTTTATACGTCTTCGTATCTATCTATCTATCTATCTATCTATCTATCTATCTATCTATCTATCTATCTATCTATCTATCTATCTATCTAAGCCTGTTCCCATCTATCTATCTATCTATCTATCTATCTATCTATCTATCTATCTATCTATCTATCTATCTATCTATCTATCTCTGCCTGCTTGTGTATGTTCTATCTATCTATCTATCTATCTATCTATCTATCTATCTATCAACCTTTTGTTCTTTCTCTATCATTCCTTATTTTTAGATTTTGGTCTTATTTTTTCTTTTAAGCTATCCATCTTTCTTTCTGTCTTTCTTTCTTTTGTCTTCTATGAATTCATTATTTGATTCTTTTTGTTCTATTTTTTATTTGCTCTTTTTCTTTCTTTCTTTCTTTTTTTCTTTCTTTCTTTCTCGTTCTTGCTCTTTTCTTTTTTCAAATTCATCCTTTTTAGCTCTTCGTCTTTCTTTATTTTTCATTCCTTATTTGTCTCTGTTCTTTTCGTCTCTCCATTTTTCTTCTTTCCTTCTTTTGTTTTCTCTCTTTCATTCATTATTTGTATCATTTTGTCTTATTTTTCGTAATTAGCCCTCCGTCTTCCTTCCTTCCTTCCTTCCTTCCTTCCTTCCTTCCTTCCTTCCTTCCTTCCCAATGATCTATTTTTCTTTTTCATTTATTTTTTTTTTTGGTAAATGTTCATTTTAAGTGCCGACGGCTTTCCCCCCTTCAAATTTATCCAAAATAGCATTATTTCTGTGCAAATGTATATGTTGAACTCAAATCAACAATTAGTTATTGAAGAAACCTACCTTTTTTGCTTTGAAAGTCCATTAAAAAAACGAACTATATCTCGCACTTTTTTTCCCTGTATCTCTAACGCAGTCATATAATTAACTGCTGAATGTCTTTCGGCCATTCGCTATTGTATTTCTACGCTTATTACTTTCATACAGGAAGTACATCGCCGGAAGTTTCAGTAAAGGAAGAAAATGGACCAAAAATTGACCGAAATTTGTTTTCCTACGCAGTACGTCATTCTGCAGTTAATTACATGATTTCGTGAGAGTTACAGGAGAGAAAAGTGCGAGATATAGTTAGTTTTTTTTAGGTCGGTTTCTTCAATAACTAATTGTTGATTTGAGTTCAGCATATATATTTGCACAGAAATAATGCTATTTTCGAAAAATTTGAAGGGGGAATAGCCGTCGGCACTTAAAACGAAAATTTACCTTTGTTTTTGTGTTTTCATGACTTTGATTTTTATTTTATTTATTTTTATTTTTATTTTATTTATTTTATTTTTATTCGCCTTTCTCTTCTTTTTTTTATTTATTTTTATTTTTATTTTTCATTTTGCAACCAAATTCTTTTCCTTTTCTCGTTTTTGGCTTTTTCTTTCTTTCATAAGCATTTGTATCCTTCTTTTTCATTTTTTATTGTAGCCTCAAATAAAAAAAACAAATAAATATCTTTTCTTTGTTCTTTCTTTCTCTTTAACGTAAGTATTTTTGTTGTTTTCGTTCCTTCTTTCCTTCATTTCATCCATTATTTCTCAGTCTCTTTTGTTTCATTTTATCCTATCAGCATCGCCTATTCGCGCGTGTGTCAGATTCTAACTCTTTCTCACACAGGAAAAGGAACAACACGCTTTGCAGACATCTTCCATTTTCTGCAGGATGTAACAGTCGGCGTCAGAATGCCCTGTGTTTACGAATCGGTGTGGCGAACTACCCATCCGATTGAATAAAATAGAAGCCAATGAGAGAGAGAGAGAGAGAGAGAGAGAGAGAGAGAGAGAGAGAGAGAGAGAGAGAGGAATTACATTGTCTTCGAAAGATCGGTAAAGAAAAAGGAAATGGCGTGAGAAAAATACAAAGAATTTGAAGAAAGAAAGAACGAATTGGTCCTATTGATGATGAAGATCAGATCCTGTGATTGGGAGAAGCCCAGACTAGGAAATATTTTCAAGTCCCTTTCAGAAAAATAGTTAACTTTAAAAACAGTTGCCTTGTTTGCACAATTTAAATCCGCAGTTCAAGAAAATGTAACTTTGATTTTAATAATGGATCATCTTTTTTTAGGTCTAACCGAAATACTGAAAGCTTTATCTAAACTTATGAAACTTTGTCTGTGTGTGTGTGTCCTTTACCTATAGACTCCGAAACGGCTGAACCAATTTTCTTGAAAATTTATACAGTTGTACTATAAGCGTTTGCGAGTGTCTTTAGCTAGGTTTTGTATCGAGGTACCCCCGATAAATATCGATAATCGAAAAAATCGGGTTATAGAAGGAGTGGTCCAATTTTAATCAAATTTCATACACTCATAGACAAAAACATAAGAAACGATATTCAGAAGTTTCAAGGTTGCAGTTCTTATAATAGTGCAGAAAATCGATAATATATATATTATATATAAAAGGCAAGATGTTTGTGTGTGTCTGTATGTCTGTATTTTTTTCAGCCCTTTTATTTTAGTTTTTGCTTCGGGTTTGGCTCTAAGAAGCTATAATTGTAATTCTTAGTCTCAGCCATGTTACCATTTACTCAGAGGACTTATTTAGCCTTCAAGATTCAGTTTACGACGAAAAAATCTTATTTGATATCGATATCAGGAAATCAAAATTTGACTTACATCCATTCATTTTTCTTTCAGTGTACGGTTTCGCTTTAACTATTGCTTTTTAGTCTTTCGTGCCAACGTCCAAAGAGTCTGAGCTCCAGAACCATGGATTAGTTTTAAAGCTTTCATTACACCCGAGTAACGCCGGGCTATACTGCTAGTTTCCAATAATCGGACGAGCAAAAGCTGGAATTATTCCGAGATTCAGATTACGGGTTCAGATTGAATGAATAAAAAGAAGATTCGCGGGTGGGCAGTAAGTAAATGACGCATATTGAAAGAACGGGGTACGGATAAGAGATGTCAGTTTTCTGACATGTGTATTTGAATGAACTTGTAAAATCTACAAATGTCAGTGTCGGTTGGCCAGTTTTAATTTACAGGAAACGATACGTCAGCTCGAAGTTGAAACTGAAAAAGGTTACAGTTTATATTGTGGGTGTGGCAGAATGTAAGTTTCCCTACGCATGAGGTTAATTAGTATTTCTCAAACCATGGCCCACACAATATAAATTTTAGGCTCTCAAAGAAATGATTTTTGTGTCGCAGTAAAATTCACTTTGCTTTATGCAGGAAAAAGAAAATATTTTGTTGAAATCGAAACTTTCGCTTATGAACTAATTCTCTCAGCTAAACAAAGTGTGGGAATACGGAAGATAATCATCATCCTTTTGAGAGGAATAATTTACTATTCTTAAGGAGCCCTAGTGACCCACGTGATAGCCCGTTGGTGAGAATAATCAGTTGCTGCTTAGCTTCCCTCGAAGGACTATGCAAATCCGATGCGATCTAAAAAAGGAACTGAAGTGTTAGCACAAGACTGTATACAGGCTCTTTTAGGGACAGTACAAGTGACACTTTTTTTTAATTCGACCTCTTTACATACTGATTGCCATTTCATATATGTATTTGTCTCTGTGGGATAATTTGTGACTTATACTCATATCTACTGTACTGTATCACTCATATTTGTGTACTTCAGTTTTGTTTAAAATGTTTAACTCATACGTGAATTCATTTATTTGCTATTATACGATGCCGAGACGTAGCCTCTCAGCAAGACACGACCCCTGCTGTGTCCACGACTTCGAGTCCCGAGCCTTCAGGACCATCGAGGAGGTAAACTGGTGGAATCTTGTGTTCAATGAGGGGCTTCGCCGGAGGTCTGGCCAGCCGACCATCCTCTGCACCATCGGTTTGCTGGCTCGGTTACGTTCTGATGACCACCCTAACATAACCATCTACCAGTTTGATCTGCCATCTGTAAACTGGAGACGACCTCGTGGAAGACCATGCAACCGCCGGAAAGACGTTATCCCCTAGGATTTCCAGCAGATTAATCTGGCACTGAAGGATGTTCCGAGCCTCTGTCAAGTCCGTGAGATCTAGAGGATCGTGAGATCTGCCACGTCCCTTCATGGCTCTCTACATCTTCTTATCTCTTATAGCTCTTAATATATTTTGTCTTGTTACTTCTCTAAAGCTCTGCTCTGCCACCCATTTGCATAAGCCCATCAAATATATCACGCGCTGTTTTTGTAAATACACGAAACACAATCTATCTATTAGGTATGTACACCGATGACACCACAGTTTTTTCTCGCCCCGATCAAAAATCTGGTGTAGGCGACAAAGCTAATCTTGCAGCCGAGCTTGGAAAGGACCTCCAATCCGTAGTGGACTGGAGTAAGAAATGGCTCGTAAATTTTAATGCTTCTAAAACGAAGCTACTATCAATTAATCATCATAGACAATCGCACCTACCTCCTATTAGCATGGACCAGGCTTGCCTCCCAGAGAGTAAAACACTACACCTACTTGGTCTCACACTTTCAGCGGACCTCAAATTGAATGACTATATCGAATCCATTGCTAAATCCTGCACATTTATAAATCTACCATCCGCCCGTGCATTGAATACTGTTACCATATCTGGTCGGGTGCCCTTGCTATTCTCCTTGGGCTTCTCGACAAGGTACAGCGGAGGGTCTGTAATGTGATCGATACCGACTTAGCAGACCACCTGCAGTCTCTCTCTCAACGGCGCGACATGGCTTCCCTGTGTCTCTTCTATAAATACTTTCACGGCTTCTGCTCCGATGAACTTAGATCACTGGTGCTCCCTAGGTTCGAATTTGCACAAGATACTAGATTAGCAACTAGATCCCACCCTTTTACAGTGAAACCGATAAAATGCAGCCGCAACTTCTACTCCAACAGTTTCTTTTCTCGCACTTTCCGACTGTGGAATTCCCTTCCACAAGACTGCTTCCCCGACGACTACAATCTCCAGGAGTTTAAATGTAAGGTCAATAGACACCTTCTAACAAACTAACTCGCTTCCATTCTTTCAAACACTCTTCCCACCCACCCAACTTCTGACATTTCCTATATCTAACCACTCTTTCTATTTACCTTCCCCCATGTAGCCCCAAGCGCAATAGTGGCAGTGGAATGCCTTGCTTGGAGTGAAATGATTAAAAAAAAAAAATGACACCTAGTCTGAAAAAGAGTACACAAAGCACATGCCTCACAGCCAAATGCGTTCGATATGATGACAGGTTTTCATAAAAGCAGCCGATAACCTTACATCGGTCCAAATAGAAAGACCTTCAGGCTAGATAACCCAGTCTACTGAGATAGTGACCGATTAAGTAGTGTCTAGATGTGACTCCGAAGTCTCCTTGGCTGCTCTATTCTAAAACTTATAACTCATTGATGCTGGTCTATGAGACTCGTTCACTATTCTTGCTTATGAACGGAGATACACAGTGTATTAGTTCGAAGGGAACATCTCCAACTGTTAATATTAATAATAATAACTAGTTTTAACATGTGAAAAATTCACTGTCTCCTTCTTTTAATATTCTGATGAATCTTAATTCTTCAGTAAATGGTTTGAATAAGCGCATAGCAAATTTTATGACAATAAAATATCCGTAAAAATTCCCCAATTGTATCATTAAATAATTGAACTTAACAACTTTAGTAAAATATTGCAACAACAATCAAAAATCTAAAGTTCTCTCTCTTCTTCGTTCATATCATTTCTCCTTGCTCGCATTCATTCTCTGTTATGTTTACGGACTGCTTGTCTCTCGTCTGCTCATAAACATTCTCGTCCTCTTCTTTGCCGTTCTCTTGCTTCCTCTCCTTGTTGCCGTATTCTCTCTACCATTACAATGAGTTTCTGCAGAAATATAATGCATTTACAAAACACATTTAATTTCATTCATTAAAGCAAAAGCGTGACACACGTAGTTACCTAGGTAGGTATTACTATATTATAATATAAAGACGACTTGCTATGTTGTTCACAGCGAGAACTGAAGGATCGATTAAATAAAATAAATACAAATAAACCGATGAAAAGTATTTTCCTTAGTTGCAGGAGAATCAAGAAGAAAACATTAAAGAAAGATTTGGAATCTCTAAATATAAAAGACAATCTGTGAGTCTGTGTGTGACTGTAATCTATGCCCACCTACATTTTTTGAGCTATGCCATTCAAACTTTCTAGGGACACATATTTACAGAGAAGTCAGGTCGACACATACTTTTAAGTTTAAGTTCAGCAATTTTCCGTTTCGCACTTTTTAGCCAATGGAGCCGATTGTTCACATTTGCTCTTTAAAACATGTAAGATCTAAGATGGTTGCTAGATTACGTCACAGAAATCAAATCACACGTATCAAACGAGAATAAAAAAATGAACCTTTATATTTAATTTTTATTCCGACGTTTTAAAAATTCATTTGGTCAACAAATAAAAATGTGAATATTTTCCCCGTAATTTTGAAACAAAAGAAGTATAAAAAAAAAATGTATTTTTTCATACAAAAACAAAATATGTAAAAAAAAGTGCTAATGGTTAATTTAATTATTTAAATCTTTTTTTTCAGATTTAATATTTCATACTTCAGAAAATAAAAAAAAAAAAGCTTTTTCTTTGCTAAATATTTAATGCAGGAAATCGACTGTCTGTAATTAGTGTGGCATTAATATAACTTTCCCTCTAAAATTAAATGTGTACATTTTTAAATATTTTTCGAAAATTTCTGAAATCATTTAGTCAATAACAAGTAAATATTTTCCCCCGATAAACAAACGCAATGTTGTTTACAATGTCACACAAAACATCAAATCATGTTTACGCAAAACAAAAGAAAATAGATTTTTTTAATATAATTTTTTAACAATTTTTAAATAACAATTTTTTTATATAACTGAGTTTTAAATTGAGGCGGCGACTACAAGCGCTCGGAAATCGCAACACGCTGCATTAATCATCTAATTAAAAAATGTTCTGAGTTGCCCGGGCAACGCCGGGCTATAATGCTAGTTATTATTTAAAGTACAAAAATGCTTTAAGTACAATAATACTCTCTCTCTCTCTCTTTTTATAATAGATGATATATATTTTACAGTAATTCTCTTTTCGTTTTAAATTTCATGTTCGACGCTTTCTTTCATTTATCCTGCCTGTTTGTGTGTACGTCGTCCGGCGTCCCTATGTTTAATCTGTTGTGTCTGTGAGTTCATTCATATCTCTTTCTAGAGCGTGACACACGTAGATACTACGTTATAAACAACAACAACAACAACAGCAACAACAACAACAACAACAACAACAACAACAACAATTATTATTATTAAGAAATTTATTTCTGGGTGTCTACACACTTTTCATTATTACTCTTATTACCAACTAGCAGTATAGCCCAGCGTTGCTCGGGTTTAATGAAAACTTTAAAACTAATCCATGGTCCTGGAGCTCAGACTCTTTAGACGTTGGCACGAAAAACTAAAAAGCAATAGTTGTTTCCAGTAAAAGCGAAACCGTACACTGAAAGAAAAATGAATGGATGTAAGTCAAATTTTGATTTCCTGCTATCGATATCAAATAAGTTGTTTTCGTCGTAAACTGAATTTTGAAGGCTAAATAAGTTGTCTGAGTAAATGGTATCATGGCTGAGACTAAGAACTACAATTATACCTACTTAGAGCCAAACACGAAGCAAAAACTAAAATAAAAGGCCTGAAAAAATACAGACATACAGGCAGATAAACAGACACACACACAAATATCTTGCCTTTATATATATATATATATTATCGATTTTCTGCACTATTGTAAGAACTGCAACCTAGAAAGTTCTGAATATCGTTTCTTATGTCTTTGTCTATGAGTGTATCAAATTTGATTAAAATCGAAGCACTCCTTCTGTAACCCGATTTTTTCGATTATCGATTTTCGATATTTATCAGGGGTACCTCGACACAAAACTTTGCTAAGAACACTCGCAGATGCTTATAGTACAACTGTGTAAATTTTCAAGAAAATCGGTTCAGCAGTTTCGGAGTCGATAGGTAACGGACACACACACACACACACACACACACACACACACACACACACACACACACACACACACGTAGACAGAGTTCCATTTATAAATAAGTGTAGAGGCTCGTAATAAATAGTGAAAAATATTCTGATTTTTTAGCATTATTGTTGTTGTACTCGATACTTTTAAAGAATCGGGTATGCCATCTGGCGTAGTCAGTGCAAGGAAGAAAACTCGAGTGCAGGAAATGTCTTAAACTTTACAGACAAAAACACATGTTTTATACGGTTTATATTTCTGATTATTTCATTGCAACGTTCTGAGTCGATCTGAAATTTCCGATTGCTAGGACGAACAAACCAGAAAGAAGTAGCCTCCGAACAGACTTGTGTTCGCATCTAACATCTTGAAAGTTGATCTTTCATGGACATCGTTGTGACTAATCTAGCCATAAAAAATATCGAGGCTGGAATAAAGCCTATAAAAAAAAAAGCAATTTACGTAAGATTTACTTTTTGTATCTAAAACGAATTAATTGAATAGAAAAATTATTTTCGAGGTTTGAAACGCGAGATTTTTGTCCAGTAAAAATTGATGTGTCGGACAAAAAGAGTCAACACCTCAAAGATTTACCGACCAAAAGAAAAGAGAAAAATACCTGAATGTTGTGTTATTTTTCAATGGATCATCAATCGTGTATTCTTATCAGGATTGCCTTTATAGCAATGTTTCAACTCCACATCTGATGTCGTATTCAATAATTTTCAAGGAACCTAGCGGATAAAGCGCTGGAAAATGTCTTGATCCCAGGAAGTTGTGAGTTCAATCCCTGGGCTAGGAAATGTATGAAGAATTTCACTAGCTGCAGAAAAGCAAAGGGGCGCTATTATGAAAACTTCAGAAAGCTCTTGAAAGCACACCGGAAGTAAGCGAAAGTTGTCCCCTGGCAAAACAAAAGATTCCGTTTACAATTTCCTGAAGATTAGAAAATGTGATAGGTACCTAAGGAAGGCCTGAGGACACAGCGGTCGAAATGTTGTGATAAAATAATGATAATAACTTTTGCAACCCGAAAGAATTATTGGATAAAATGAGAGAAAAGAAAATGTTTTAAGTATTTTTGTATTGTTTTTGTCGATGGTTGGATCCGTTGAGATTTCTCAATTCTTTAACCGTCTTTTTCATAGCCTTCCTATTATCTGCGATTTTTCGTGAAAGAATAAGAAAACCCAAGATTATAATGTGATTAGTGTGACACAAGGCCAATGGGTGATGACTTATTTCCAGTGAATGCAAGGTCGCAAGTATATTGCTACTTCTATGGCAAATGTTCAAACGAGCTCTAGCACCATCCTTACGGCCATATCTCGTTGAAACACCGGTGTTCGCTAGAACACCGAAGTTAAGAAACTTCCAGGCTGGTCAGTTGTGATTGATCTAGCTTTGCTATCCTTTACATCGTATCGAGGTACCCAAATTATGTGGTTGTAGGAGGAGGTAGAATAAAGTAAAGATCATGGTATTAGAAAGGACAGATAACGACTGAACCTTTGATTCAAGAAGGTTGAGATTGTAGTTGAGGGAAGTATCAACGCAGGAGTTTGTTCCACACAGTAACACTTTTGGGGGGATAAAAGCTGAGTTTCCTCCTTACAAATAGATTACGGAAGAAATGTGGCTGATTCAACTCTGTGGATGTAGTATGGTGTGTTCTGGCTGTAAATTTCTGGACTGGTAGATCTTAAAAGCGAAGATCATCTGAATATTTGCCCACATAACCATGCATGGTTATTTTTTAGTTACACTGATGTATATTTATGAGCGTTCGTAAATTTAAAAGTTTTGAAAAACCAACAACATGTTTACTGTACTTTATAAACACGTTGTAAATTAAAAACCTTACATAAGCTTTGATGAAGTCCATCAGAGGATGAAATGCGTTGGTAAAGAAAAAGTTTTTCCTTTGTTTGTATTTATACATATTAATACACTAGCAGTATAGCCCGGCGTTGCTCGGGTGTAATGAAAGCTTTAAAACTAATCCATAGTCCTGGAGCTCAGACTCTTTGGACGTTGGCACGAAAGACTAAAACGCAATAGTTGTTTCCAGTTAAAGCGAAACTGTAGACTGAAAGAAGAATCAATGGATGTAAGTCAAATTTTGATTTCCTGGTATCGATATCAAATAAGATTTTTTCGTCGTAAACTGAATTTTGAAGGCTAAATAAGTCCTCTGAGTAAATGGTATCATGGCTGAGACTAAGAACTACAATTATACAGGCAGATAAACACACACACACACACACACACACACACACACACACACACATCTTGCCTTTTATATATATATATATATATATATATATATATATATATATATATTATCGATTTTCTGCGCTATTGTAAGAATTGCAACCTTGAAAGTTCTGAATATCGTTTCTTATATCTTTGTCTATGAGTGTATGAAATTTGATTCAAATCAGACCACTCCTTCTATAACACACACACACACACACACACATACACACACACACACACACACACAAAGTTCCATTTATAAATAAGTGTAGCTTTAATCGTAGATTCAGTCAGTTAAGTGCCATACGTGATACACAATTTGGGCGATCATGTCTTGAAAGAGAGATGACTGACTGGGCAAGAGATTATCCCTCAGTAGATTGCCATTGCTTTTTGTGGCAGACTGGTTGCCAGCCAAGACTATAGAACCCAATCTGTCTCATTATTTAACCCATAACTGAAGGGAAATGACGGATTAATACCTGTCCCAAGGATAATTGTGCGTAAGTGGATGCAAGTAATTCAACTGGAATTCGAACTCGGATCATCGATTTGTCGCTCAGAGTCGATATCCACTGCACCACAACGCACATCACACACCACTAATCGTAGATTAGTATACCTAAATGTATATGTGCACGTGTTGGTGTATCTCCACTCTCCGGCACATACATGTATTGATATTGCATTGTCTTAAATCTAATGTGACTAATATCCGTATCAAGTCACCGTAGAGAAAGTTATGCATATCAATGCTACTGGACTGAGTTCTGCACACACTGTACATCCCATGCTTTTATCCTTGTACCTAAACTGAACAGTGTAAAAAACGTGATTGTCCCACCGTGACATGTGACAGCAAACTACTAAATAAATCATTAATGCTATTCATTAAATTCGATTCTTAATAGGCGCCTCGCACTTGTGTCATTGTACCACCAGTCAGTTAAGTACCATACCTGATACACCCTTGGGCGATCATGTCTCGAAAGAAACATGACTGACTGGGCAGGAGATTATCCCGCAGTAGGTTGCCATTGCTTTCTGCGGTAGACTGGTTGCCAGCCAAGGCTATAAAACCCAGTCTGTCCTGTTATTTGACTCATAGCTAGAGGTAGAAGAGATGTATTATATTATTAAGTAGTAATTAGTGGGGGATCAGTTTATTACTTCATAACAATATAAAATTGATCCCCAACTTTATGCCCTTAGAAGCCTTAATCATGTTTCCAACTATTATATTCAGTCAATCAGTTAAGTGCCATGCGTGATACACGCTTTGGGCGATCATGTCACGAAAGAGACATGACTGACTGGGCAGATTATCCCGCAGTAGATTGCTATTACTTTCTGCGGTAGACTGGTTGCTAGCCAAAGCTACAGAACCCAATCTGTTCTGTTATTTAACCCATAAGTGGAGGGAAGAGATGGATTAATACTTTTCCTAAGTGTAAGTGAATGCAACGAATTCTACTGGAATTCGAACTCGGCTCCCCAATTTCTCGTTCTGAACCGATATGCACTGCACTACAAGTACCATACTAAGCTTAATTAGTAAATATAAATGGACGCCTGTCTGTGGAGCAATGGCTGTCTCGCAGATCATTACTTGGGTCTTCATTGAGTTACCTATTTTTGTAGTCTTGTGTCAAACTATGCTAACATTACTATATACCTCTTACCGCTACCCACAGCAACTTATGTATTTACATTGATAGGCAGTGATACACACACACACACACACACACACACACACACACACACACACACACACACACACACACATACATTGCGCTTGTTAGGCGACTGTTTATCTTATTGGTTAACCGGAAGCAATTCGAGCATTTCCTCTTCCGGTGTGCGAGCTGGAGAAGGAATGAAGCCTCCGTTTACAATTCCCCCGCGTTACTGATCGTCTGTCTTGGGTGTTTATTTTCTTAACTAAGTTAGCGTCCCCGCATTTCTGCCGACTCCTCAGGACTTCCGGAATCATTTCTTTTATTCACTTTTTTGGGGGCGGGTGGTAGGAGTGTCGGGTGGATGAGTAAGGGAAAGGAACGGTCGAGGCTTTGGATTTACTGTTTTTTGTTTCTTCCTTCTATTGTATTTAGCTTCTAGGCGTCATATCGGTGGATAATGGATGGCATGCTTATCTCAAACACGAGTGCTACAATGATACATTCGAGAGTCACACACGTGCTTCTTTTTTATGTGCCTTGTCATTTCAGGACGTAGGCGATCATGGCTTTCCACATCTCCCTATCCCTGGTGGCTCTTAGCACGCTTTCTCCCGTTACACCATGCAACTCTCGTTCTGTCATCCACCTGATCAGGTCCTTAAAATATGTTATCCGCTGCTTTCCTCTGTCTCTTTTTCCCTCTATCTGGCCTGTTAGTATCAGTTTCTCCAAGCCATCCTTCCTCATTGCATGTCCCAGGAACTTTAGCTGTCTCTTCCTGATGCTCAGTATTAACTTCCTTTTCGTTTCCATCTTTTTCAAAACCTCATCATGGCTCACATGCTCGGTCCATGATATTCGCAGCATCCTTCTGTAGAACCACATTTCAGTTGCTTCAAGTTTTTTCTTCATCTTCGAAGCTATTGTCGGAAGAACCGACATCACATGGCAATCCAGTACTCTCCTCTTTGTTTCTATGTCTCTTGAATAATTTCAGATTGTAGTCTTCAGAGAAGCATCAACGTAGGAGTCTTTTCCACAAAGTAGCGGTTTTGAGAAGAAGCTTTCGGAGTGAAAATTGCTCCTTAACCATTGTATGCGTAGGGAATGAGATTGATTCAAACTTTTTGGACATAACAAGGCGGGTTTTGACAGTTAAGGTCAAAGCTGCTATCGCTGAAGAATGGAGCTCGTGCAAACATTTGTAGCGACGTTATGTCAGTGGGGTCGAAAGTGTATATTGCAAAATAAATAATCTCCCACAAGGTAGGCTGCGTGATTTTCTATTCTGTCAATAGTAATGACAATGGTAATGAAAGTTGCTTCCCTATAAGGAAACATTTGGCATTCAGTGACCGAACAGCCAATGCTACTTTCGATTGAAATTTATAAAATCTTTCCCTTAAACTTTTTTTAAAAATGAAAACAGTTTTTTTTTTAAATCGAGTAACTTTTATTTTTACTGTAGCTGCTGTTAGTAGTTTTCAAGTGATGTGGTTTCTGTTATTTGGTACAATTCTTTGTTTGTGATTATGTAGCGCCAGTCTACAAGATCCAAAGAAGGATAATCTTTGCCAAGATACTCAGGATTTACTATTCTCTTTTTGAGTTACATGTGATATCCATTTTAGTTGTTGCTGCTGTTGGTAGTCTTCAAGTGATGTGGTTTCTGTTATTTTTATTTTTATTTTTTTTAATCATATCACCTCAAGCAAGGCGAAAAAGCCACTGATGCGCAGGGGGCTACGTGAGAGTGAAAAGATTGGAAAAGAGAAAACAGGAAACCACATCCTAAACAGGAAACAAGGGATGAGCCTCTTCACCTGTTCAATAGACGTGGGTGGAGTGTGAACCGGGCAATAGTTTAGTCTATCTACTCCAATTGAAAAAAAAAATAAAATAAAATAAAAAAGAGTGAAAAGATTGGAAAAGAGAAAAACCGGAAACCACATCCTAACCAGGAACCGGGCGATAGTTTAGTCTATCTACTCCAATTGAAAAAAAAAAAATAAAATAAAAAAAAAGTGAAAAGATTGGAAAAGAGAAAAACCGGAAACCACATCCTAACCAGGAAACAAGGGATGAGCCTCTTCACCTGTTCAATAGACGTGGGTGGAGTGTGAACTGGGCGATAGTTTAGTCTATCTACTCCAAATGAAAAAAATAAAATAAAATAAAAAAAGTGAAAAGATTGGGAAAGAGAAAAACCGGAAACTACATCCTAAACAGGAAACAAGGGATGAGCCTCTTCACCTGTTCAATAGACGTGGGTGGAGTGTTAACCGGGCGATAAGTTCTTTGTTTGTGATTATGTAGCGCCAGTCAACAAGGTTCAAAGAAGGATGATCTTTGCCAAGACACTCAGACTTCATAATTTTCCATTTGAGTTACATGTGATATCCATTTTAGTTGTTACTGCTGTTGGTAGTCTTTAGGTGATGTGGTTTCTCTTATTTGGTACTGTTCTTTGTTTGTGATTATGTAGCGCCAGTTCACAAGGTTCAAGGAAGGATGCTCTTTGCCAAGATATTCAGGCTTCATTATTTTCTCTTTGAGTTACATGTGATATCCATTTTAGTTGTTGCTGCTGTTGGTAGTCTTCAAGTGTTTTGGTTTCTGTTATTTGGTACATTTCTTTGTTTGTGATTATGTAGCGCCAGTCTACAAGATTCAAAGAAGGATGATCTTTGCCAAAATTCTTAGGCTTTACTTGCTCAAAGTCTTTCCCATACATTAATCTTAGGAAGTAGTTGCATCCAGCTGAGAATGTCTGAACGCGTTTGGCGCCACGCATGATTTATTTATGATAATTCTATTTGACAAGGCTATTTAAGAAAATGACCCGAATTTTAAGGTTTAGTTTTGGTTTCCTTGTAATCTACAGTGTAGGACGAAACTTTATTATTACTAAATGTTAAATTTTCTTTTCTCCTATGATTGGTTTGTTATAAATAATCCATACGCCTAGGTATCTGAGGTGTTTGGTATTTACTAATTCCACGTCCTGTATTCTTATAGTGGATTCAGGGTGGGCGCCATCTCTGGTTTCATTCTAATTCCAAAACATAGTTTCTGTCTTGGAAAATTTTGTTGTTCCACTTCTTGGAATAATTGATAGGGGACGCTGAATTGCTGTTCAAGATCATTCTTATACCAACTGCGACTATTTATGTCATCAGCAGAGTCCTTTCCTCATCATAAGTACATTGGTGTCCGGAGGAAAAAGGAGGGTCGCTGTCTTATATCACCCTTTGTTATGCGGTATAGAATGTTTAAATGGTTCGTGCCCATCTCGTTGCATCTGTGTTTGTCAATGCGCAGGATATAAACTTGAAAAAGGTTAAATAGTCTGGGTCTCTAATTTCTTCATTATCGTAATCCTGATGACATCTGAAATGGTTCTGTATTAGGATCTTTACCAGACATGGATGTGCGTTGTGGTACAGTGGATATCGGCTCGGAACGAGAAACCGGGGAGCCGTGTTCGAATTCCAGTTGAATCCATTGTATTCACTTACGCACAAATACCCTTGGGAAAGGTATTAATCCGTCTCTTCCTTTCAGTTATGGGTTAAATAATAGGACAGATTGGGTTCTATAGCCTTGGCTGGCAACCAGTCTACCGCAGAAAGCAATGGCAACCTATTGCGGGATAATCTTCTGTTCTGCACAGTCAGTCATGTTTCTTTCGAGACATGATCGCCCAAGCGTGTTTCACGTATGGTACTTAACTGACTGACTGACTGACCAGACATGTAAGATATTGTATACTGTTTAATAGTTCTTCTATTAAATCGATGCATTTCGGAGCTTGGAAAATGGTTACTAATGGATAAGAAGTGGAAGTCTCTATTGATGTTGTCATATGCTCATGTGAACGTACAACCGAATAGTGATTTTGATCGTCATTCGATGCTCCATAGCTTAGGTCTTCCGCCACATCTAAACTACGCTTAGAAAATCGTCATATACTGTTGTGAAGTCGATAAAGCAAGCAGACAGTTTCTTATAAAAGTGGTAGAAATTTCTTAAAGTTATTTGATGGAATATATACCATCGTCGCATCCCTTCATCAGTTGTTTGTTTTGCCAACATATTTACCACACATGATACATGCTTGAGCGATCGTGTCTCTTTTGAGTCACGACTGATTAGGTAGAATATTTTCTCGCAGTACGTTGCCATTCCTTTCTGCGTTAGATGGCAACAAACCAATCTGTCCTTTTATTTAACCAATAGCTGGAGGAAGGAGTGATGGATTCATATCTTTCCCAAGGGTATTTGCCCGTAATTAAATGCAACGAATTCAACTAGAATCTAAACTAAGCTCTCCGATTTCTCGTTCCAAGCCGATATCTACTGCGCCACAACGTACCCTTACCCAAACAAAAAAAAAACAAAAAAAACAAATTGGGCCGTGAGGAGTTGAGCTTAGTTAATATAATATTTCTTAATACCTTCACCATGATTGTTCCGAATGAGATATCTCTGTACGTGTGACGGTCTTGTAGGCTGCTCTTACTATTTCCATAATGCATTAATACATAATAGACCACCACTTCTTTTTTGAAGATGTGAATTTCTAATTTCAGACATTTTTCCAAAATATAGAACGACTTGTTATTGAATTCAGGAAGATAGTAATCTAGTTTCAAAAGTTCAACCTCCTCAATGTCGGCTGATACTTCATTATTCCTTAGTTTTTTTATATGTTTGACAGGCTCCAAAGGAGAATCAGTAATATGATAGGTACCGACTTGGCGGCTTGACTACAGCCACTTTCCCACCGACGGGATGTGGCTTCCATTTGTCTGTTCTATAAATACTTCAATGGCTTCAGTTCCAACGAACTTAAGTCATTGGTGACTCTGCAACAGGTGTTTACTCGTGCAACCAGACTGGCAACTGGGTCTCACCCATTCACAGTGAGATCAACCAAATGCAGACGACAATTCTACTCCTGAAGCTTCTTTCCTCGCTTTTCCAGCCCGTGGATCTCGTTTCCTTATTCTCGCTTTCCTGACGGCTACAACCGCCAGGAATTCAAATGCAAGGTCAATACTCATCTCTTAACCGCTTGACCCTAGTTCTTTCCTCACCACCCTGTATATCATTTCCTTTCTTTTTACCTCTGCAACTGTCATCACACCTGTGTTCCCTCCCTTCTCTTGCTCCTTCTAAATGGTTTGTCCTTCTCTTTACTCTCTTCTATCTAGTGCTTTTACTCTTATGTAGCCCCCTGCACATCAGTGGCGTTACCGCCTTGCTCGAGGTGCTATGATTAAAAAAAATATTTTTTTTCTCATCAGTAGGTTTGTTATTGTTTATGTTTGGGGGATGAACGGTGTAATGATTGGATGAATATTGGTATATATCCTATTTCTGCGGGCATCTTAATTTTAGTTTGGTCAGAGTTGAAAAGCGACGGAAAGTGTTTTTTGAGCTCACAATATTTGTTTTTTTCTGTGACGGTTTTGATTGTATAATTATCGTGGTTTTCCCCTTTTCTCCATATTTTAATACACAGTCTCTAGTGTTTGATTTCATTCGTTTAATTTCCACTTTTACGAAGATACTGGTTTCTCAAGTAGTAATGGCTAAACTTCAAATAGGCCACACCACTGTCACCCATTCATACCTACTAAAAGGTGAGGAAGCACCAATTTGCATTCCATGTCAGGAGCACTACACAGTAAAATATATACTAACAAGCTGCATAGATTTTGAAAAAATGCGATCAAGATACTATAAAAAAAGAACAATCTGAAAGACATTTTCAACAAAGCTGACCCCAATGACCTTTTAGAATTTCTAAAAGCAACAAAATTATACAACAAAATATAGTTGTAAAAGAAGATAACATATAACCATCACACATCCAATCACAACACCTCTAATTATATCTCGACAGCAATACTACCAAAAGGTCAACAAGCAATAAACAAAAACCAAATAAATTCTTCAGCATTAAATGACCCAAAAGGGTAAATATGCCGGTAAAATAAACAACTAAAGTAATCTATCTATCTATCTATCTATCTATCTATCTATCTATCTATCTATCTATCTATCTCAGTGTGTTCATATCTATCTATCTATCTATCTATCTATCTATCTATCTATCTATCTATCTATTAGAATTTCTAAAAGTAACAAAATTATATAACAAAATATAGTTGCAAAAGAAGATAACATATAACAATCACACATCAAATCACAACACCTCTACTTATATCTCGACAGCAATACTCACAAAAGACCTGAAGCAGGAAACAAAAATTAAACAAAAGGGTAGATATGTTGGTAAAACTAAAGAATTAACTATATTTTCATTTTATTTGGTACATCTATTGAACAGGTGAAGAGGCTCATCCCTTGTTTCCTGTTTAGGATGCGGTTTCCGGTTTTCCCTTTTCAAGTCTTTTCACTCTTTTATTTATTTTTTTTCCAATTGGAGTAGATAGACTAAACTATCGCCCGGTTCACACTCCACCCGCATCTATTGAACAGGTGAAGAGGCTCATCCCTTGTTTCCTGTTTAGGATGCGGTTTCCGGCTTTCCCTTTTCAAGTCTTTTCACTCTTTTATTTATTTTTTTTCCAATTGGAGTAGATAGACTAAACTATCGCCCGGTTCACACTCCACCCACATCTATTGAACAGGTGAAGAGGCTCATCCCTTGTTTCCTGTTTAGGATGCGGTTTCCGGCTTTCTCTTTTCCATTCTTTTTACCCTTACGTAGCCCCCTGCGCATCAGTGGCGTTATCGCCTTGCTTGGGGTGATATGATTAAAAAAAAAAAAAATTTGTTTGGTATTTTCGCGTTCATTTTTCTCTATTCTGCTTGTTTCTTTCTATCAGTTTTTTTTTTCAACACAAAGTTGTCGTCCTATGGATGGTGTTACGAGGATGTACTTATATATAAAAATAATAATAATAATAATGTATAAAAAGTTATAGTAATGGATTCTATTAATTCTCTTCCACACGATGCTTCCCCGACGGCTACAATCTCCAGGAGTTTAAGTGTAAGGTCAATAGACACCTCCTAACACACTAACCTGCTCCCATTCTATCAAACACTCTTCCCATCTGCCCAACCCTCATCCTCGCTATCCTTACTCATCTGTCACCTTGCTCCTGACATTCCCTATGTCTAACCACTCCTTCTCTTTACCTTCTCCTATGTAGCCCCATGCGCAATAGTGGCAGTGGAATGCCTTGCTTGTGGTGAGATGATTAAAAAAAAAGTCCTAAGTGTTATTCCAAAAAAGTTTTAAATTAGAAAGTAGTCGTAAAAATAAGAAAATTAAAAATAAAACGTCTGGAAGGTACTAGAATGATCGAGAATGTTCCAGTAAAATCTAGAGAATTCGAAAGGTTCTAGAAATATGCAAATTAGGTGTTAGCCTCTACAAAATAAGTTTTGGGCAGAGAGCAGTCAGTTGTTACCAGGGTTTGCTGATTTTATCAACTCCGGTTATGATTCAAGGATTTATATCCAGCCGAAAGAATCTATAAGAATTTTCCGACCAACTAAAACCTGAAAGAGAACCTCATGGAACTATATGGGTAAATACATATTTTTGACTTTCTCATTGACCAAGCCAATAATTATTCTTTATATACTCATTAAAGGATTTCCAAAAAGTATAGCAGTTAACTTCTTTGCCAACTTAACTGGGTAAAGATATTTGACACATTACCTTCCCATTCTCTCCTCGTAACACTTGCCAGTAGTAAATTCTATGTTTCTTGTTTTGAATGCAACAAAAATTGTATATTTGTAAATATTTTATTTGGTATGTTTTGTAAATAAAATATTTGTCTGTGATTTTATCTCTGAGTTTTGGTCAATTATTGTTTTTTTCCTTTTGTTACACTTAACACGTAACAATGGGCATATTTTTTCTTTGTTGGTCTTCTTGGATTTGTCTCACATGCTTCAGTTAACGACGATATAATTTTAGTTGATTCGTCTATGTTTTCATTTAAATTTACTGAAATCAATTTGGACTCTAATTTATTATTAAATTCTATAAGTACTCTTTCATTTTTAAAGGCTTGAATGTTATACCTTGGAATTTTTTATTGGTTTATGGTAGAAGAAACAAGCTATTTAGTTGTCTGGTGTTGTCACTTTAGTTAGAAATAGTCTGGTGTTGTATACTATAATATGAGATGTTCTTTTTGTTACATTGTGTAGGCTATGACATATGATGTGGCGTTTCATGTGATAATTGTTGTGGATTCCGGGTGAGGAACCACACAAAATAATGAACAGATATTTGAGATAAAACTATAGGTTATATTAAACGTAAAGATACAAACTGGAACATAGGTTAGTAATCCAAGGAATACGATTAGTAAGGAAGTCTTTGAAGTGAAGCCGTGCTGGCATTAGTATATCAGTATAATACTATTCTGGCTGAGTGGAGCTGAGATCTACTTATGACTACTGACGCGGTATTCCCGGTGTAACTGCGGTATCTCTCGGTAACTTACGGACCTCCTACGATACTCATAACGGATCTCTACGTTGTCTGACGGCAGCTGACGTACTCACTATGGCAGGAGTATATGTATACTCAAATCGAGTCCATTATCCAAGAAAAAGGGGAGGTCCTACAACAATAATCATGCCATGTGTTGAGAATGAAGTACATTTTTGAGTAACAAATATTTAGCATGAGTTAACCATAGTTTTTGGAGGTTTCCGTTTCAATGGGCGATTCTTATCTAAGGAAAAGTGGTGTTGAAAAATGCTTGAGGTAGCATTAGAATCGCCATTAATGTGCAGTTTTCTGGGTTTTTTTTTCAACTATACAAACTTTATTCAATCTTGTGTAAAATTTCTCTTTCTCTGAGACAGGCTTTTTTACATCTGGGTCATAAGGTGATATTCGATATTATTCGAACAACAATGTCGGCAATGTTTGTGACTGCTGTATGATATTGTGTATTATAATATCTGGTGATTTATGTATTGCAATTTCAAGTGAATGTTGTCTTTTCTCCTTGTCGCTAATCTAAAATAAACTGTATCCCAAATGTGCAATGGATTGATAACCAACAGGACAGCATCAAGGTTTGCCTTCCTGCATTTTTCTAGAAGGAAGTGCTCCTTGAAATCATCTGATCCTGATGGGACGTTGATTAGTTATATTTTCCTTTTGAAGAGTCTTTTAAGTTTCGATTTTTTAGTAGGTGGCTTTCCTTGGCAGAAGCAGATTGTTCTACCTCGGCGTGGTGCATCACCAAGGGACAAGTCTCTTGGTAATTCGCGTAACAGAAGATGCGGTATTTCGTTATATTTTAATTATATTCTGATAAGGTAAAAAAAAGTTTTTTTTTTAAAATTTTTTTTTATCGGAGTTTCCTTCTCCTAGATGAAGTACGTTCATCACAGCTGAATGTGTTCATCTCAACTATATACAAAGGCAATGTATATTTAAGCATTGAGGGTGGATTGGTTTTCCGTTGCTTACTTTACGGCGATTATAAGTTTTAACTTAAAAATGGGCTATTTTTCTCTACTTTTCATCTTTTCCTTTACTTGGCTTTTGTAAACCGGAATTGGGTTGGTTTTCTAACTTACCTAAGTGACAGGGAGTGGTTTTATTTTAATTTTGGTGGCGGGAGGGGACAAAATATGCAGAGGAAATATTACAAATTGAAAAATTTACAAATTCAAATTAAACAAAAAAACGAGTAGAAAATATAGTTCGTAAACCAGAATTAAGATGACCACTCAAGTTTTGAAAATATCCAATTTAAGAAAACGAGTTTAGTATTATCTGAAAGGATTAGTCCAGGAGAAAAATGATTTCACCATCCTTAATTTGTGAGGATATTTAAAGAACAAGACTAGCCATCTTTCTTTATTTCTAATCTTCACTCCTTTACTTGGCTTTTAGGCTCTGTTGGTGGGTGGCTTGGTTTCCAATTTACCTACGTATCAGGAATTTTTTTATCAAATTTTTCAAAATAAATTTTGCAAAGTTAAATTTTAATTATTACAATAACAAAGAAAATATACTCCGTAAAATAAATTAAAATTAAAATTGACAGCTACCTTTGAAAGCATCTCAATTCAACAAGACAAAAAATAATAAATATATTTTGCGTACGAATTTGATAGTTTATTATTAAGCATTATTAAGTTTTAACATGTACTAAGTTGCGATATCTTCTATAAAATTAAAATCCATCGGAAAATTAATTTAATTTTGTTACAGCAGGTTTTACTACACTTATTTTAAGGTAGGTCCGCACGTAAGATTCATTAACAGAATTGCCTGTCATGAAAATGAACAGTTATAATGAAATAATAATAATAATAATAATAATAATAATAATAATAATAATAATAATGGCTCAAAGAATAAGACGCTATGAGAAAAGATTAAGATTTTACAGACAAAACAAGATTTTTCAAACCGATGCAAAGAGATTTTACAGGGAAATAGGTAAAAAAAGAATTGAAGTGACAGACCCCCCCCCCCCGAATGGAAGAAGTTACACAGTTCTGGGAAAAGATATGGGCTTGCCCTAAAGAACATAGCAAGGAAGTACATTGGATTGCGCAAGAGATAGAACGAATGAAAAATAAACCAGAACAGACATGGGCTGGAATTACAGAAGAGGAGGTTAAATTTGCACTAAAATGGCACACAATTGGAAATTCCCAGGTATAGATAAAATTCCTAACTTTTGGCTATATTATTTAAATACAGCACATAAAAAACTAGCCAAAGAACTTCAAGAAATGGTTGACGATCCCACTAAAATTCCTGCATGGATGACCAAAGGAATTACATTTCTTCTACCCAAGAATGGTGACACAAAAAACCCGAAAAACTACAGACCAATTACATGTCTTCCGACAACATATAAACTATTAACATATATTTTAACAAAACAGACATATTTATTCTTAGAAAGAAATGACATGATACCGCTTGAACAAAAAGGGTGTAAACGTGGCTGTTATGGATGTAAAGACCAATTGCTAATTAACAAAATGATCCTGGAAAACTGCTACAGTACAAAGAAAAATCTTAGTACTGCCTGGATAGATTATCGAAAGGCATTCGATAGTGTGCCACATTCTTGGATTTTAAAGACTTTAAATATATACAAGATATCGCCCGTCATCATCAATTTCATCAAACAGTGCATGTCTATATGGAAAACAACCCTTTACCTCAACCATATAAATGGAACCTATAAGTCTGATGAAATAAACATCAAAAGAGGTATATTTCAAGGTGATTCTTTATCTCCCTTACTATTCTGCATATCATTAATAGCACTAACCAGTCAACTTAATAAGACAGAATGTGGTTATAAAATAGGCCAAAAGAAAATAAGCCATCTATTTTACATGGATGACTTAAAGTTATATGCTAAGAATGATAATGAGCTGGAAGGTCTTCTGCAAACTGTAAAATGCTTCAGCGAAGATATTGGAATGAAATTCAATTTGAATAAATGTGCTAAAGCTACAGTTTTACGTGGATCAATACAAGAAACATCCTCAATTAGCTTAGACCCTGCTGTAACAATAAAAGAATTGAAACCAGAAGAAGCTTATAAATACCTAGGTGTAAATGAGAGTGAAAACATTCACCATAACAAAATGAAAGAAATAGTGCGTAAAGAGTACTATAGAAGGCTACGAATGATATTAAAAACTGAATTGAATTCTCAGAACAGAGTTATGGCCATTAATAGCCTTGCAATCCCAGTTGTCCAATATAGCTTCAACATCTTAAACTGGACTCTAAACGACATCAGGCGAATGGATTCTAAAACAAGGAAGCTTCTTTCTAAGCATAAGATGCATCATCCAAAGGCTGATGTAGACCGTCTATACATACCCCGTAAAGAAGGTGGAAGAGGTATTATTCAGCTGGAATTGTCATACAAGACAACAACTATTGGCTTACTAACATACATAGAAACAACAAAGGATTGGATGATACAATTAGTAAGGCAACATGAAGAAAGAAAGAAAAAATATTCAATAATAAAAGAAGGCAGTAAATACAAACAAGATTTACAGTTAGTAGATTCTGTAGAAAAGCAGAACGGAAGCCAAGAGCCGGCTATTGCGGCAAAGAATATGAAAATGAAAGCCAAAGATAAAGCTCTTGAACAGATGAAACAGCGCTGGCAAACAAACCTCTGCAAGGCCAATATCCAGAACGTGTTAATAAATCCAATGTTGACAAAGTTAATACTCATCGATGGTTACGTGCATCTGGATTAAAGTCTGAAACTGAAGGCTTTATTCTTGCAGCACAAGACCAAAATCTTTTCACTAGAAACTTTCAGGCAAATATTATGCATAATAATATGGATCCAAAATGCAGGTTTTGTGATAAACACCAAAAAAACAATAGACCACCTAATCTCAGGCTGTTCTGTGCTTGCTCCAAATGAATATAAAAATCGCCACGATAGAGTTGGGCAATATTTACATTGGACAATGTGCAAACATATGGAAAATCTGTAAACAAACACTGGTATAAACATCACCCAGCACCGGTTATAGAAATAGAAGATGTAACCATTCTATGGGATTACACCATCTACACAGACAGAAAAATTGAAGCAAACAGGCCAGACATTATTGTTAAAAGCCAGAAGGAGAAAACTTGTCTATTAATTGATATGGCTTGTCCAGCGGATTGTAACATAGCAATCAAGGAATTTGAAAAACTGTCAAAATATAAAGACCTGGAAATTGAAATAGAAAAAAATGTGGAAATTGAAAACAAGAGTTGTGCCAGTGATAGTAGGTGCACTTGGAATGATAAAAAATGGAACAAAACAACGCATTGAAAGAATCCCTGGAAATCTCAGCTTAAGAGATATACAAAAAATTGTCTTATTAAGTACAGCCCACACACTAAGGAAAACTTTATGTAATGCTGGGGATGATAGGGAAGATAGAAAAACATGAAATGGAGCCATAACAACACGCCACGACCTGCCTTAGGTCTACCCGCAGATTTGGTTAGTAGTGAGACCAAAGCAGAAATCGAAATATGATGAAAAATGACATGATAATAATTACCCTTATTATATAATTAATTATTTAGTTGTATATAAAGTCGTGAGATAAGGTGAAGTTAAAAATAAATAAAATTGGTTCACTGTGCAGGGTCAGGAAGTTTTCCCCGTCTGAGTCCATCCTGCACATATATAAATCTACCATCCGCCCGTGTATTGAATACTGCTGTCACACCTGGTCGGGTGCCCCTGTTATTCACCTCGGGGTTCTTGACAAAATCCAACGAAGAATCTGCAATGTGATCGATACCGACTTAGCAGCTCGGCTTTTTCACTGGCGTGACGTGGCTTCCCTGTGTCTTTTCTATAAATACTTTTACGGCTTCTGCTCCAGTGAACTTAGATCACTAGTGTCCCCTAGGTATGAATTTACACGAGCTACTAGATTAGTAACTAGGTCCCACCCTTTTACAGTGAAACCGATAAAGTGTAACCGCAATTTCTACTCTAACAGCTTTTTTTCACGCACTTCCCACCTGTGGAATTCCCTTCCATATACTTGCTTCCCCGACAGCTACAATCTCCAGGAATTTAAATGTAAGGTCAATAGACATCTCCTATCACATTAACTCACATCCATTCTCACAAGCTTTTTTTTCATTTACTCCGCCCCCATCCTCGCTATCCTCATCCGTCTATTACCCTCCTCCTGACATTTCCTATAACTAACCCCTCTTTCTCATCACTTTCCCCTATGTAACCCCCTGCGTAACAGTGGCAGTAGAATGCCTTGCTTGGGGTGAGATGATTAAAAAAATCATATAATTATAAATATTTTTCGTCCTGACTTGACGTTTGGCTTCATTCACGTCTCCGCCGTCAGAATGTAGCTTCCCTGTGTCTTTTCTATAAATACTTTCATGGTATTTGTTCAAATGAGCTATTCGCTCTGATACCTCGACTATGAATTTAAGAACAGTACTAGATTGGCGGTAAGGTCTCATCGCTTCACAGTTGAATTGACCGGTCAATTTTGATTTTCAAAAATTCTAATGCAACGACAATAGTGATCTATTGTCTTATTGATTACTCTTGTATTGTCATCGCTTATTTGTAAGGTTTCTCTGTTTTCATATTCTTTCACGTTCCCCTGTATCTCAGTGAATTTATGCCTTGCATGAAGTGAAATGATTCAAACAATCAAATAAGAAAATACAGCAAGCATTAGACAACTGACGATAGAATATTAGAATTAGAAACGCTTCTCATCTAAAATAAAAAAATGACGTCTTCAGTTTCGTTATCATCTATCTATATATATAAAAGTCAATCTGTGAGTCTGTGTGCGACTGTTCCCTATGCACGCCTACATTCTTTAAGCTACGCCATTCAAACTTTCTAGGGACACATATCTCCAGGGAAGCCAGGTCGACACATACTTAAAAAATAAAAAAAAATGAGCCTCTATATTTAATTTTTATACCGACGTTTTAAAAATTCATTTGGTCAACAAAAAAATGTGAATATTTTTCCCTGTAATTTTGAAACAAAAGAAATATTTAAAAAAAAAAAAAGTGTTTTTTCAAACAAAAACAAAATATGTAAAATAAAAAGTGGTATTTTCTCCTACTACTAAAATGTTCTTAGTTGCCCGGGTAACGCCGGGCTATGATGCTAGTATATTAATAAAATTAAATAAAAATAAGTTTGAAGAAAACTGTTAAATTATAAATAACTAAAGATCGTTCACTTGTGACAAGTATGTAATTAAGTTAGTTTCTATGATATACAGGCTGGCCCAAAAGTCGGTGGACATTAAATAATAACAATTATTCTAAGATTCTTAATTCAAAAGAAGGCTCTTCTTGTGGGCCTCTTTTATTTAGATGAAATCTATATATATAAAAGGCAAGATGTTTGTGTGTGTGTCTGTCTTTCTGTCTTTCTGTCTGTCTGTATGTCCTTTATACAAATCTAAAATTTTTATCCGATTCTCACCAAACTTCACACAAATATTTTTTACGCTTCCAGTCAGATCATGGGCTACTTATTTTTTCCGATTTCCCTCCGATATTTGAAATCGATACCCCGATATCTGACGAGGTCTGATCAAGATCAGGATTTCAAACCTTTTATTGTGGTTCTTGCTGCAGAATTTGCTCTAACTTGGTAAGATTTTAGTTTTTAATCTCAAACATTAGTAGATCTTCTCAGACGACTCATTTTCCCCGATATCGGAAATCGATACCCCCGATATTCTATCGAATCTGATCAAAAACTGATATTCAGCCATCAATATGGTTCATTTTCTCCAATTTTTACTCCCGATGGGTATGATAAGTTTTCATAAGCCACCATCCACGGGTCGATAACTGAATATCGATACCCACCATCTATACAGCGTAATAAAAGAGACTCTACGTTGTATATGACGTTATTGTAAATAAACAAGAAACAGATACTCGTCAACAAGATAGGATCGGTAGTAAGAATAGCCTTCGGAATCATAACTAACTTGCAACAACAGCATCTAACTCCAACTAACAGAGATCAGACAATTAAGTGTCATACGTTATATACGCTTAGTCGATCAGGTCTCGAAAGAAACATGGCTGACTGGGCAGAAAATCTTTTCGCAGTAGGTTGCCATTACTTTCTGCGGTAGACTGGTTGCCAACCAAGGCTATAGAACACAATCTGTCCTATTATTTGACTCATAGCTAGAGGGGGAAGAGATGTATTATATTATTAAATAGTAATTAATGGGGGATCAGTTTATTACTTCATAACAATATAAAACTGATCTCCCACTTTATACCCAGTAGAAGTCTTAATCATGTTTTCAACTATTATATTCAGTCAGTCAGTCAAGTGCCATACGTGATACACGCTTTGGGCGATCATGTCTGGAAAGAGACATGACTGACTGGGCAGAAGATTATCCAACAGTAGGTTGTCATTACTTTCTATGGTAGACAGGTTACCAACCAAGTCTTTAAAAACCAATCTGTTTTGTTATTTGATCACTAGTTGGATAGAAGAGACGGATTAATACCTTTCCCAAGGATATTTGATCGTAAGCAAATACAACGAACTTAACTGGAATTCGAACTCGGTTCTCCGAGTTTTCGTTCCGAATCGATATCCATTGCACCAGAATGCACACAGAAATAGAAATCAAAAGCATGAAAACTGTCAAGTCCCGTTTATCAGAGACATGGGATATGCTGTTCACATTTTATAAAGATAGTATTTGTTATGGGGAAACACACCTATTCCTCAGATAATTAACTCTCCTTCCTATATTAATAAAAGTTAACAGGAAGTTAACTCGAGAATTTCTTGGGAAGTTCATAGGAGTTCTTAGAAGTTCTAGAAAGTTCTATTGGAGTTCAGTAGAACTATTAAGCAGTTGATATTAGTCGACAGTTAGCCGAATACTAAGGAGTCAGCTTACCAAGATTAACAAGTTCCTAACATTTTGGGTGCGTTAAGTCGATTAGCAACCGACATAGCACGATTATAAGTTTCAGTGCGAAAGCTACCCCATAACAGTATTCAAAGACAGTTCTATTCTTTGGAGATACTTGACTATAGACCAGCTTCTATCAAATTAAAATATAACCAATAACTGCGCATAATATTCCACGCAGTTGACAGGGAATATAAAAGCAAAACCATTTTTTTAAAAGTAAGTCAGGAAGAATAACGGAAAATCGTAGTTCGAGGAAAGAATATAAAATCACGTATGGCCGATGGTAAATGAGGAATATCATAAGCCGCTATTAAACGAAGTTAAAATAATAGTAACATTAAAAGAATAATATTTTATAAGCTTACTATATGGACAGTGTCCAGTTAAACACAAGATGAGAATTAGATCATTTAATCAAGGAAGAATAGACATTAGGTTTGATTACATATAATAAGATGGTTGACAGATAAATGCCCCATGGATCACAACACCATCAATGACCTATTGAACACAACCAAACATGAACCAATCACATCAGTTGTCAAATCGAACTGTTTGGACACATCAAGAGATCAACCTGCGGTGTCACTAAGATATCTATGGAAGGGAAGACGGTAGGCAAAATGAATAGAGGTCAATCACCAAAATGCTGGCGAAATAATATTTACTAGTGAAACGGGCTTTCTCCTCCACCAACTTAACTCAACTGTTCTTGATTGATCGTTGTGGAAAAGGATATCTCATATTTCTCATAGTTGTAGTCTGCGCGACATGCGCGGCATGCGATTGATGATGATGATGATGATGATTAAGATTCAAAACGATTAAAAAGTTTGTTTATTCTAGGGGGGGGGACAGTTACATCGTGAATATAAATATTGTTAAGTGGTCATGAGTTCATTCATTTTGACAGCTCAGGACCAATAACATAAAGTGACTAAAGTTGAAATGCCAAGTAAAGACCAATAATATAGCGTTGGAAATGTATCTGAAGCCAAAAAACCAGGTCTGGACCAATTTCATGGTGGTGAGAATGTAACTGAAGCCAAAATGTCGGTTCAGGACCAATAACATAGCGTTATGAATGTGACTGAATCCGAAATGCTAGGTGAGGACCAACAAACTGGTGAAGCCGAGATGTCATGTCAGGACCATGAACATAGCAGTGTGAATATAACTGAAGTCAAAATTCCTGGTCAGGACTAATAACATTGCAGAAGAAAAACAACCGAAGCCGACATGCCAGGTCGGGACTAATAATATTGCAGAAGAAAAACTACTGAAGTCGAAATGCCAGGTCAGGACTAATAACATTGCAGAAGAAAAACTACTGAAGTCGAAATACCAGGTCGGGACTAATAACATTGCAGAAGAAAAAACTATTGAAGCCAAAATGCCAGGTCGGGACTAATAACATTGCAGAAGAAAAACTACTGAAGTCGAAATGCCAGGTCGTGACTAATAACATTGCAGGAGAAAAACTAGTGAAGCCGAAATGTTAGGTCAGGACTAATAACCTGATAGTGGGAAATTGACTGAAGTGAAAAAGTCAGTTCAATATCAATAATATGGTAATTGGATAGCGAGTGAAGCACTGATGCAAGGACAAGAACATAGCGACGGAAAGGGGACTGAGGATGAGATACCAGGTCATGATCGTTCCTCTTAATTGTCATTGTCATGAGAAGAACATTATACCTTTTATCGATAAAAAGGTCAAAATATGGACATCATGTCGGGCAATAGAAATTGAAAATTGGCTAAGACTAAAAATACTGTAGCCTCACTGTTACTCACCGAACTAAAATCTTCCTTTCTCTGTGTCCTTTCATTTTCTTTATCAACAAGTGGCAGTTATAAATGTATTATGTTTAATATAACGCCCCTCCTTTGCAAGACACATAGTCCAATCAACTTTGTCCAACTGGCAGGCTACGAACATTTTTACATATTTTTCATAATCATTTCACTGTAAGCAAGGCAGGACCGCCACTGGTGCGCAGGGGGTTACAGTGAGAAAAACAAAAACAAATAAAAAACAAAAAAGAAAAAAAAAAGCAAAACAAAGAACAAAACAAAACAAAATTAACAAGGTATAGGTGATGTCGAAGAAAAGATAAGAGATGGATGGGAAGCAAGTTGATAGAAGAAAGCATTTGACGTTGCATTTAAACTTTTTGGGATTTTAGCTCTAAGGGAAGCAAGCAAAGTGTACGATGTTCTTTAAACGGGAAGTGCGAGAAAAGAAACTAATATAGTAGAAGAGAGTTTACATTTAACCATTTTGATAGTAAAAGTGTGGGACCTAGATTTCAATTTAGTAGCACAAGTAAATACTTTTGGTCGGGGTACCAGAAAAAAACCAAAAAAACCGTCAGAGCAGTTGTCATTAAATAGTGAATGAAACTTACTGATCATCCTATATATATCATTAAAAACGACCGAGAAGGAAGAGTTTTATTAATTTTTAATTTAATTTTTCCAATATTTTTACATTTGTCCTTTTTTCTGGAGATAAAGAATGTAAAAATGTTCCATAATTTTTGACACCAGAAAAAAAGTAAAAGAATACAGGACCCCCCCACACAAAAATAAACAACTAATAAACACTTTCTTGTCGGTCGTTTTTTAACAGAAACATGTTTAACAGAAACATTGCTGCTCAAATATAAGCTAATATAAAATGTTTCATAATTTTCGACATTCCAAGCGCTTTCAGCCATTTCACAGGCCATTTTCAAGGACGTTGCTATTATGTCTTCATGTCTAACTGTAATCTTTTTCCTTTTAGTGCTTTTTTTTTGAGCAGAGTTTTTTTTTTAAAAGTTATTACGTTCGAATTCCACTTGAATTCATTGCATTCACTTACGCGCAAATACTCTTGGGAAAGGTAATAATCCGCCTATTCGCTCCAGTTATGGGTTAAATAATAGGACAGATTGGGTTCTGTAGCCTTGGCTGGCAACCAGTCTACCTAGAAAGCAATGGCAACCTAGTGTGGGATAATCTGCTCAGTCAGTCATGTCTCTTTCGAGACATGATCGCCCAAGCGTGCATCACGTATGGCACTTAACTCACTGACGTGATGCGCACGGCTGGGCATCGCGTGAGCGTCTGTCTATTTTTTAAAAAACTTTATATATATATATATATATATATATATATATGTGTGTGTGTGTGTGTGTGTGTGTGTTTCTGCTTACTGCTATCATCCTCTGATCATTTATATATTGAGCATCATATGAATAAGCCTCGGCCTATATATATATATATATATATATATATATATATATATATATATATGCTGCACGTAACATTTTGCTTAGCAATCGCATACTAATAATTTTAAAAACTGTTTTTTCGATATTCCCTTCATGTTCAATGCATTAAACTGGTTCGGCGCGTTTGTGGTGCAGTGGCTATCGGCTCGGAACTAGAAATCAGAGAGCTGTGTTCATATTCCAGTTAAATTCCTTAAAGCGCAAATATCCTTAAGAAAGGTATCAATCCGTCTCTTCTCTTTCTAAATAGGGATTAAATAGAAAGGCAGATTGGATTCTATAGCCTTGGTTGGCAACTAGGCTATCGCAGGAAGTAATGGCAACTTACTGCGGGCAAATCTTTTGCTCAGTCAGTCATATCACTTTCAAGACATGATCGCCCAAGCGTGGTTCACATATGGCACTTAACTGACTGGTCCAAATAATTTTAAGAAATTTATGATAAAAAGAACTTTTTTTTTATCAACGGTTTATCGGTTTATCAACGGTTTATCGGTTTATCAACGGTTTATCGGTTTATCAACGGTTTATCAGTTCCTCAGTAATTGTTTGCCGCAGGCACGAAAATGAATGCAAGAAATTCAATTGGAAAGCCGAGTTCGAATTCCAGTTGAACTCCTTGCATTCACTTACGCACAAATTCTCTTGGGAAAGGTACTAATCCATCTCTTCCCTCCAGTTATGGGTTAAATAATAGGACAGATTGGGTTCTATAGCCTTGACTGGCAACCAGTCTACCTCAGAAAGCAATGGCAACCTACTGCGGGATAATCTTCAGCCCAGTCAGTCATGTCTCTTTCGAGACATGATCGCCCAAGCTTGTATCACGTATGGCACTTAACTGACTGACAGAATATAATAGTTGAAAACATGATTAAGGTTACTACTGGGCATAAAGTGGGGGATCAGTTTTATATTATTATGAAGTAATAAACTGATCTCCATAATTACTACTTAATAGTTTAATACATCTCCTCCCATTCTAGCTATGGGTTAAATAATAACAGATTGGCTTCTGTAGCCTTGGCTGGCAACCGCTCTACCGCAGAAAGCAATGGCGACCTACTGCGAGATAATCTTTTTACCCAGTCAGTCATGTCTATTTCGAGCGTGTATCACGTATGACACTTAACTGACTGAATATAATAGTTGAAAACATGATTAAGGCTTCTACTGGTTATAAAGTGGGGGATCAGTTTTCTATTTAATGAAGTGATAAACTGATCCCCCACGAATTACTACTTGATAATACATCTCTTTCCCCTAGCTATGAGTCAAATAACAGGACAGGTTGGGTTCTGTAGCCTTGGCTGGCAACCAGTCTACCGCAGAAAGCAATGGCAACCTACTGTGGGATAATCTTCTGCCCACTCAGTCATGTCTCGAAAGAGAAATGATCGCCCAATGCGTGTATCACGTATGCCACTTAACGGACTGACTGCCAAAAAAAAAAAAAAAAAAAATGTCCATGCCACAAGATTTTATTTTTGTCCAGACAGCTTAATTCGCCGCCCAACAGACTCTTACGCTGCCGAGTGCGAGGTGCGGATCTGAAATAGCGAATTGTAGGCGGCATATTGACATTATATTTTGAAAATCGGCCGAAATGAGCTGCGATTTTTAGTTTTTTCAGATTCATAAATATTTATAGACGCAGTAGAATATAGAGATTTTGGGTGATTGGCCCCGAATGTTGGATGCCAAAACACAAAAATGACAATCGGAACGTCGTTAGGTCCTCACCGAAAAGTAGACATATTCCAACAAGATTCGTACAACTTGAACTTTCAACTCTAATTAAAGACAGGTAAATATTTTTTTTAAATTGACGATCGATAAATATATCGGTAATCGGTATTGTTTTTCTCCTTTTATTTTAATTTTTTTTTTCACGATTCTTCAGTAACCGTTTGCCGCATCTATCAAGAAAAAAAAAAAAAAAAGAAAAAAAAAGAAAAACTTAATGCAACGAGATTTTATTTTTGTAAAGACAGCATTAATTCGCCGCCCCACAGACTGTTCCGCTGGGTGCGAGGTGCGGATCTGAAATAGCAAATTGTAGGCGGCATATTGACATTACATTTTGAAATCGGACGAAATGTACCGATATTTTTAGAGATTTTTAGATTCATAAATATTTATAGACGCAACGGAATATGGAGATTTTTGGTGATTGGCTCCCAATTTTGGATGTCAAAAACAAAAACGACAATCGAAACGTCAGGTTCTCAGGGAAAGGTAGAGATATCCCAACAACAGTCGTACCCGTTGAACTTTCAGCCCTACTCAAAGACAGGTGAACATTTTTAACATTGACGATCGGTAAATGTAACAGTAACCAATATTGTTTATGACAATGCCTCTCCACGTTTTCCTATTGCCATTCAAAGCTTGAGCGTCTATTCTAAATTGCTGCTTTGGATGTGACACTTAAGACTTGGAATTCTGTAAAAAGGAATTATCGGGAATAATTATCAAAATGGTGAGAAAACATTTCTAGGATCTTCAAATTCTAGCTAAAATAGAATATTGAGCAGATATTTGTAGTAGATGCAAATATTTCATGCAAGTAACAATGCAAAATGTTGTTTTATGTTTAGCCCAGTTCGATCGCGACTCGTCAGGTTTGTTGAAAGATCTCCTTTACCATTATCTCGAATTAATGTTATGTTTCTACAATTTGGGAATCTTTTGCAATAAATTCGAATTTTAGTTCAAGAATTTTTTTTATTGACAAGGGGGAAAAGTCAGTATATGCTGAAAATGTTTCGGATTGTTGCAGTGTACCGGTGACCTAAGAAGAAAGAATTAGAAGGAATTTATATGTTGGGAAATAAACCAACTGAGTAAAGAAGAAAGGATTTATTAGCAAGACGAAGATTCCTCTTTGCAGACATTCTCGAATATTTAAGGAAGAAAAACAGATGGGAATCTAGAGGCGGATTCATTCAAAGAATTAGAAGGATTCATTCAAAAAATTAGAAGGAATTTATACGTTGGGAAATAAACCAACTGAGTAAAGAAGAAAGGATTTTGTTAGCAAGAAGAAGAATCCTCTTTGCAGACATTCTCGAATATTGAAGGAAGAAAAAACAGATGGGAATCAAGAGGCTGATTCATTCAAAGAATTAGAAGGATTCATTCAAAGAATTAGAAGGAATTTATATGTTGGGAAATAAACCAACTGTGTAAAGAAGAAAGGATTTTGTTAGCAAGAAGAAGAATCCACTTTGCAGACATTCTCGAATATTGAAGGAAGAAAAAACAGATGGGAATCACGAGGCGGATTCATTCAAAGAATTAGAAGGATTCATTCAAAGAATTAGAAGGAATTTATGTTGGGAAATAAACCAACTGAGTAAAGAAGAAAGGATTTTGTTAGCAAGACGAAGAATCCACTTTGCAGACATTCTCGAATATTTAAGGAAGAAAAAACAGATGGGAATCAAGAGGCTGATTCATTCAAAGAATTAGAAGGATTCATTCAAAGAATTAGAAGGAATTTATACGTTGGGAAATAAACCAACTGAGTAAAGAAGAAAGGATTTTGTTAGCAAGAAGAAGAATCCTCTTTGCAGACATTCTCGAATATTTAAGGAAGAAAAAAACAGATGGGAATCAAGAGGCTGATTCATTCAAAGAATTAGAAGGATTCATTCAAAGAATTAGAAGGAATTTATATGTTGGGAAATAAACCAACTGAGTAAAGAAGAACGGATTTTGTTAGCAAGACGAAGAATCCTCTTTGCAGACATTCTCGAATATTGAAGGAAGAAAAAACAGATGGGAATCAAGATGCGGATTCATTCAAAGAATTAGAAGGATTCATTCAAAGAATTAGAAGGAATTTATATGTTGGGAAATAAACCAACTGAGTAAAGAAGAACGGATTTTGTTAGCAAGATGAAGAATCCACTTTGCAGACATTCTCGAATATTTAAGGAAGAAAAAACAGATGGGAATCAAGATGCGGATTCATTCAAATTACGAAACAAAAAAACTTTTACGGAAGACACGATGACGTCAATCGCCAATCATATTTTATAGGAGTGGGACACATTGGAATATACGCCTATGTCCTATCTATCTATCTATCTATCTATCTATCTATCTATCTATCTATCTATCTATCTAATGAGAGTGCGCATTTGAATATACAACTGTGTTCAGTTTAGAAAGAAACCTCGATAATTAGAATAAACATTTCTTCTTTTTCTTGTTCTTCTTGTACTTGTTCTTCTTGTTCTTCTTCTTGTTCTTCTGTGAAGAATGACCGTTAAGAAATTAAAAAAAAACTTGTTTGTGGCTAAATACTGGTCATGGTAAATATATTTAAACTTTGCTGAAAATTCAGTCTTATGGTTATAAAAAGATTGAACAGTTTTTCATTTGAATTAAATAATTTTTTCGTTAATCATTTCACCCAAAGCAAGGCAATAAAACCACTAAGCCGCAAGTGTTAAAGAATATAACAAAACAGAAAGATAATTATTAAATAGTAATAATATAGCCTATGACAATGTATTCAATGCATTTTTGAATGTAGTGTGAATACTGGCAGTGTTATGCATGCCGTAGGTAGGTAGGTAGGTAGGTAGGTAGGTAGGTAGACGAATAAACATATTAGAGTGGCAATTCCGTTCGGCAAAGTGTCCTACGTTGTACAGTTGATGCGTAATTGCATATTTACTTGGTTCTCGCGCCTTTAAATTCAGCTAATTTAAACCATAGAATATCTTCGGGGGTCCGGACGGCATTTTTTAATGACCTCCCGTTGGAGAATGACTGGAAACTAGTCAGAACTCCGTCCGTCGTCGTCACATATCAAACAATTTGGCTCGGATTTCCCTGTCGTCTCGTGTTGCCCAAGAGGGAATGTGGCCAGTGGCCAGCGACTGTCTTGTCACGCAACCAGCGTATCTGTGATTGACGAGCTAGAAAAACAGACAACTTTCTCGAATCCAAATAATGCTGATCAACTATGAAAACTGAAAAACTAGAGGTTAATATGTCATTAAATAGTCTATTATATTTAAGAAAGAGATTCCCAACAACTAGTCAACCGCGAAAAATATATTTTCATGTTAACCAGAAACAACATTGCAAATCTTTATCTTGATAATATTTTTTTGAGATTTATATGAGTTAGAAATTAAAATGGCCTTCGTTTTATTAAAATATTTAGCATTCTTTATTTGCAAGTCGATCATAGTGAGTTCATGCCTTTGTAGGAATTTTTTGGATGAAATGCTGTGCTGGATTGTTCATCGATGATATAATCATGTGTAATCCAACTCCAAGGTAATATGTGGGCAATTTCGAATTTCTAGAGTCAATTCGCTGTTAATGTCTTAGAGACGTCATTTGTAGCCAATTAATATTTACATTATAATATTCATTTATTACTGAGTCACTTTCGAATACCCACAATTTCTGTAAAAGCTAGTTTCAGAATCATAAGAAGACACAAAAGGTACAATATTTAATGTGACCATCAGCTTCATCAAAAGTGTGTCAATATTTTTGAAAAAAGTAAACATGCCCTCGAACCTTTCCTCAATAGAATCATCATAGAAATGTGTTCTCCATAATCATATTTAACGAAAACGAAAATGTTTAGGATCATTGAAAGAGAAACAATCCTTAAACCAGGACTACACCTAAATGTGTTCAGTGGGTTATGAAAGGTGTCGTCTATCATTAAATACTAAACAAAAACGAAACACTTAATGCGAAAAATCATTGTCGTCAATTGAAAGAAATGCAGAATTGCTTTCAGAAAAACAAGGTTCATCATATGTTAATCGCAAAAGTAACTTACAGGATAATGCAATACCACATACTGTTCAAATCACACCGGAAAAGATTATTTCTTGGTAAGCGTTATCAAGAAACTGATTAGACAACTGGAAAGGATAAGCATAAAATAAATAGATACACTATGTCTATATTATTCAGTGAAACATGTTTGAAAGTATTATTCAAGACTTTCGACAGGGTTTGGCACTTTGGCCTCCTATGCAAACTACGGGGTTACGGTATTACCGGTCGCCTGCTTGACCTAATCCAATCTTTTCTAAATAACCGCAAAATGAAGGTCGTTTTGAATGGGCGTGCCTCTTCATCCTACAGTACGGATGCTGGTGTCCCACAGGGCTCTATCCTGGGCCCGACGCTCTTCCTTATTTTCATCAACGACCTCCTAGATGAGATCAAGTCCCAAGTAGGCATCGATGCAGATGACACTACAATATACTCCCGCACCAGTCGTGGCGGACAGACATAATCTCGCTGCTGACATTGAACGGGATCTACACTCTGTGGTGATCTGGGGCAAGAAGTGGCTTGTCAACTTCAATTCGTCTAAGACCAAGCTGTTGTCTGTCAACCATTACAGGCAACCTCTCCTGCCTCCCATAAGCACGGACCAAGCGATTCTTCCGGAGAGTAATACACTACGCCTCCTCAGACTTACCCTGTCCTCAGACCTTAAATGGAACCTCTATATTGAATCCATAGCAAAATCTACTGCTAAGAAGGTTGGGTCACTATGTCGATCCGGGATGTTTTTTCCGCCTGAATCCACCCTGCATATATACAAGTCAATCATCGTCCGTGCATGGAGTACTGCTGCCATTTATGGTCAGGCGCCCCTGCCGTTCTCCTCAGTGTTCTTGACAGGCTCCAAAATGTGATAGGTGCTGATCTGGCGGCTCGACTGCAGTCACTTCCCCACCGTCGAAATGTGGCCTCCCTTTGTCTGTTCTATAAATACTTTCATGGCTTCTGCTCGGACGAACTTAAGTCACTGGTGCCTCCTCAACAGGTGTTTACTCGTGCAACCAGACTGGCAACTGAGTCCCACCCATTCACAGTCAGGTTAGCCAAATGCAGACGACAATTCTACTCTTTCAGCTTCTTCTCTCGCACTTCCCGCCTGTGGAACTCGTTCCCGTATTCTTGCTTTCCTGACGGCTACATCAGAAGTTTAAATGCAGAGTCAATACTCATCTACTAACCACTGACCCTAGCTCTCTCCCCACCCCCGTATAACCTTCCCTTTCTCTCCACCTATGTATCTGTCATCGCACCTGCTTTCTCAGCTTTCTATTGCTCCTTTCTAACTAGTTTGTACTTCTCACTCTTTTCTAATTAATCTTTTTACAGTTATGTAGCCCCCTGCACATCAGTGGCATTTCTGCCTTGCTAGGGGTGAAAAGATTAAAAAAGAAAAAAACATCGAGTGAACTTAAATTCAAATCAATTAAACTGTCAGTTGAAATATGCACCCGATGATTGCATAACGCATGAAACTCCGAGTCTTGCCATAGACGTAGGATAATATATATATATATATATATATATATATATATATATATATATATATATATATATAGCTTTGTTCATACATTGAGCACTGTTATATTAACATCTAAATAATAATATGCGTTGTGGTGCATTGGATATCGGCTCGGAACGAGAAATCGGAGAGCCGAGTTCGAATTCCAGCCGAATTCATTGCATTCACTTACGCGCAAATACCCTTGGGAAAGGTATTAATCCGTCTATTCCTTCCAGTTATGGGTTAAATAACAGGACAGATTGGGTTCTATAGCCTTGGTCGGCAACCAGTCTACCGCAGAAAGCAATGACAACCTACTGTGGGATAATCTTCTGCCCAGTCAGTCATGTGTCTTTCGAGACATGATCGGCCAAGCGTGTATCACGTATGTCACTTAACTGACTCAAATAATAATACTCTACATATGTACACCCTCCTCGTATGTATATTAATTAATTTACGTCTCTTTCTTTCCCTATCCCCTTCTCTTTTATATATATATATATATATAACATAGTGATGATCCTGGTATACTGTCTTAATATGTATAGGAAAAACTACTAAAAAGTTGTAAGTTTAAAAATGTATTTTTTTGAGAGTATTTATTTATTTCTATTATTATATTTGATATTTCAGACCGTCCTCGGCCTTTCATCAGAAACAAATGATTTTAAAATTTAAATTAGAAACGTTTTCGCAAGGAGCGTTCGTCCGAGAGATTGTTTACATCACGTGACGCAGAAAGCGACAGATTTTTTTAATATTTGTAAACGTAAACCTATCTTTAATAATACTTATAAGTGTTGTTTTAAAGAAATTTTTTTAAGTGTATCTAAAAATGTTTAACTGTTGAAATATTTATGTAGATTCAAAACACCTAAGTCCCTATTTGACCCTAGCCTGTATGTATTTAATTTTAAAATCCAGTATTTTCTTTCTTTCTGCGTGTGTATGTAGAACTAAAATCAGAATCTATTAGTAAACATTTGCAGTTTTCTAATGTGTGTCCCGGTTGATTGAAGTGTACTGCTATGGGGGAATACGGGTTGTTTTGGCGTATGCTTAGTTTGTGATTATTGAAACGGAATCTAAAGCTATTTCCAGATTCACCAATATATCCACTATTTGGACATATTGAACAGAAGAGAAAATAATGTTTTGGCTGTCACAGATGAGGCGTGGTGGGTATAATTTGATGTTGGTGTTGGGTAGAGAAAATACTGTATCGTTTACTAAATGTTTGCATACTAGACAGCGAGATTTCTGACATTTGAAATTCCCTGATAGGTTTGTATTTTTTAGATATTTGGTAGAAGTGAGGATAGCTGATAGGTTGGGTGTTTGTTTCATTGCATTTATGGGTGGTTTATCGAAAATGTCTTTGATTTTTTTGTTTGATTGGAGGTTCTTGTAATCATTTTTTAAAATTTTGAATAAGTGTGTGGGGATATTGATTGTGATTAAAAACCATGGGAATTCGGTTGTTGTTTTTTCTTTTCTTGTATGTGAGAAGTGTGTTACGATTTATGTGGATGGTTTTATTTAGTGCTTCTTTTATTATTTTTATTGGGTATTTACATTTTAGAAATTGCTTTGTTAGGTTGTTAATGTTGTATAGAAAATGTGGATGGTCTGAGCATATGCGCTTGATTCTTAGAAATGAGCTGTATCCGATAGATTTTTTTAATTTAAGGGGATGACAGCTGTTAAAGTGTAGGAATTTATTTTGGTTTGTGAGTTTGTTGTATAGACTGGTGGAAAGTGTATGTTTGTTTAATTTTATCATGACGTCTAAGAAAGGGACGGATGTGTATGAGTACTCCATGGTAAATTTAATTGTATTGTGGAAGTTGTTGCAGAAGGTAAAAAAGTTTTTTAATTTTTCTAATCCATGAGTCCATAATAAGAAAATGTCATCTAAAATAATATGGTGGTTTATATTCTGAATTGTCTAGCATTTTTCGTTCTAGAATGTGCATAAAGATATTGGCTTAACTAGGTACCATTTTCGTGCCCATTGCTGTGCCACTATTCTGGAAATAGTGTTTGTTGTTGAATTTAAAATTATTATGTGTTAAAATGAAATTTATTAATTGGCATATATCTGTAATTTGGTTGTTAGGTAATTTGCTTTTACTAAGGAACTCATGGCAAGCTGATACTCCTTCAACATGTGGAATGTTCATGTACAGAGACGTAACATCCATTGTTACTAGGATATTATCATCATGGACTAAGTTTGTTTTGTAATTTGTTGAGAAAGTCAGTAGTGTCTCTAATATAACTAGGTATGTCAGGCAATAAAGGTTTTAGGATATTGTCTATGTACCCAGATATAAGTTCTGTGAGGGTACCAATGCCTGATATTATGGGTCTGCCAGGTGGTGTGATTTTAAGGGCTTTTGAAATTTTATAGATCTCTTCATTATTTGATTGTTTAGTATGATGTGGGTTGGATGAAGAGGTGTTAGGGTATTTTTCTGAAATGATTTTAGGGAGTTTATGTAGTTTTGGGATAATGTAGAATGTTGCTGTTTTGGGGTTCGCAGGAATAAGAGATTTTATTTTATTTTTATGTTATGGTTCAGGTTCTGAATGAGAAGTGATAATTCTGTTTTGTAAGTGTTATATATATAGGAAGTGTTTCTTCATTCAAACATGTTTCATTGAATGATATAGACGTATTGTATCTATTTATACTTATCCTTTACAGTTTGATCATTTTATTGATGTTAAAATAAAATTTATCAAGGAAGTTGCCGTAATTTTTTCTAACCCAAGTACTTGTGATCTTTTCCCAGATCGTCTTTAGGGGTAAATTATGAAGACAAACTGATCGTAATGACGATAAAATCTGCAGTCCGTTGTGATGGTGGTTTCTGAGTTTGAGTTTTGTTTTGTTTTGTTTACCTCTGTGGGGTATTTAATGCCAAAAAGATAGGGTTTTAAGATATTTTTTTTAATGTTCGGTTATAGTGAGATGGTTTCTTAATCCTATTTTGATTAAATTTTGGTTTTAATTTTTTTTATTTTAGAAAACTGAAAATGTCTTCTAGTTTTGTATTAAAAAATGTTTTGCTGAGAATAAATTTTTCCTTAAAAAATGTGTTATGGTAATAATTTTTTCTTAAAAAACGTATTAATACTAATATTTTTCTTTCAAAAATGTATATTTTTCTATAAAAGTGTATTTTTATGTGTATATTTATATAAAAGTGTATTTTTTATACTTTCATATTGTTTTGACCCCAGTTTGGGGGTTAACTATTTGTCCATAGCTGGGGCCCTAACAGGTGCTACCACTCCGGTTCCATGCTCTTCATAACCTCCCAATCAGAGGCCTTGCTACCGGATGCAGTTTACCGTCATGCCCAGGACGGGAAGGTGGTTTTTAAAACATGCTCAGTTACAACAAGCTTTAAATTAAAAAATTTTTCGTTGTAGTTATGGAGACTTTTGCAAAAGAAGTGTTTCAGAATAAGGGAGCTGATCGGGAATTGACAGAAATAAAAAATAGCATTAAATGTTTGTTATATACACTTTAATATGTTGCTACATTCGTTATCCATTTGGGTGAGTGTTGGTTAATTGATATTGATATAGAGACCTTATATTTAAAAAAAATATATAAAAATATATATGTTTGAATATTATTTTTAATCGATACTCGTATTTGAGTAGATATTCTGTTTTTAATCAAACATCATATTTATTTCTACCGGCCTGATTATTTACGATAAATTTTGTTACGAAAATGTCTGTCATTCGGCAGGATTCGGACCTGCGATCCCTATCAACATAGGGGAAGCCAACAATTTATCGTAAATAATCAGGAAATAAATATACTGTTTGAAAAACAGAATATCTACTCAAATACGAGTATCGATTAAAAATAATATTCAAACAAATAATTTCAATATGTCCGTTGTTAAAACATTTCGTTAATCTTCGGGATTTTCCGTAATATATATATATATATATATATATATATATATATATATATATATATATATATATATAGTTATGTATCAATTTTACATTGCTACATGGAAATTTTTATGTTTCGTGATAGGTTCTCATCAACAGGCAATGTTGGTGTGGTTGAGCAGATGATTTACATTTAAATGACAAAAAGACCCGCATACATTCACAGCAAACCAAAAGATTTTGTCATTTAAATGTAAATCATCTGCACAACCACACCAATATTGCCTGATGATGAGAAGCTATCTCGAAACATAGAAATTTCCATGTAGCAATGTAAAATTGACACTTAACTATATAATTATATTATATTAAGCTCTATAATACTCATTATATTGAGCACTGTTTATAATAAAATAAATGCCAGTGTACTAAAAAAAAACCCAAAAAAAACCTTGAGTTTCTCTTCACTTGGAATTATATATATATATATATATATATATATATATATATATATATATACTGTTGAGTTATGATTGTTGTTTTTACTGATAAAATGTATTTCGGCAAGCAAGATTTTCATCGGAAAGTGCTCGATATCGGGCTGGAGAAGAGCGTTGATAATTTTAGTGCAATGAATTTGTCACTTTAACTGAGCAGGTTCATGCCAACTTCGAAGTTTCGTGAAGACACGTTATGATGACTTCACACATCGGGACTGTCCAGTTAAAATAACAAATTATTTGCACTAAAACTATCTCTATCTATCTATCTATCTATCTATCTATCTATCTATCTATCTATCTATCTATCTATCTATCTATATTGTAACAAAGTTGTGGAAGTCGTAGGTTTTTTAACCTGCTGTTCATGCATTTACTTTTATAAAGAGTGCTCGATACAAAAGTAGAGCTTTATATTGTAATAGTTGTTATAATGGTTTATAAATTCGTAGTATCATACACAACAATTTTCGCGTTTCGAAGCTAACCTTGTTTTTAGGTGCTTCTCATCGGGTGAAGAAGTTGGAATGAAAATTATCTGGTGAAAAAACGGTTTGTTTGTGGTGAATATGCTTTTTTTATGGTGAAAGTGGGGTTGGGAGCTTATTTGGATTCTGTTGGCCATATTGTAGTCTTAAAGTTAGGTGTTGGGAGAGGTGGCTTAGTTCAGGACAGGTTTCGTATTTATCTTTATGTCTGGATGTAGTAGTAGTGGCGTCGTTGTTAATGATATGAGTAGTGTGTGATTTTTGGATGGTCTAGTCGATTCTTTTATGGTTTTTAAGGTGCTACTATTTGGTTTAGAGGAGGGTATGTGTTATTTAGTTTTGGGCTGGTCACTTTTTCGTTTAGTTTTGGTTATTTTGTATTGGGATATATGTTTTTTTTTTGTTTTTTTTTGCAGTATCGATAGTTTCTTTTATTTTTCTACCATTTACAGGTCGATGGACTTATTGTTGGTGTGGTGTGGGGTTTGTTGTCTTTTATTTCTATGTTTTTTGTTCTGTTTATTAATAGGGTTGATTATGTGTATTTATTGCATTTTTTGGGGGGGGGGTCTATCGGATCAACTAAGAACACTTTTAAGCAGCGCTGGTACATGCATCTAACCTCATTAAAAAACAACTTATACCGAAACCAAACAGCCATTTCTGCATACTTTTGGAAGCTAAAGGATTCAAAACAGAAACCCAAAGTGAAATGGAAAATCCTAGAAAAAACTAGATCTTGCAACTCACTTGACGACATCTGCCCTTTATGTTTAAGTGAAAAGCTACACATTCTAAAGTACCCCAAATATTTCTCGTTAAAATTTAAATAAACAAAAAAGCACCCCACCCACACGACCCCTAAAAATATCCTACATAACTGTTGTTAACTGGAGCAAGAAATGATTTGTTATTATTAAAGCCTCCATAACAGAACTGTTCTCTTTTAATCGTCTGAGAGAACCATTTCAGCCCACCATCAACAGTGTGTGTATTAGTCTGCAGAGTGTGACACGTTGTGCCTTCTCAGGCGAACGTTGTTCACTGACATGAACTGAAACGATTATTTTGAATCAATTGCTAGATTTGCTGCCAGGAAAGTTTGTTCACTGTGTTGTCCAAGACAATTATTTCTCGCCAGAATCTATCTTATCTAAACTTATTTATAAATGGAAGTTTGTCTGTGTGTATGTGTGTGTCTGTGTGTGTGTGCGTCCGTTACCTATAGACTCCGAAACGGCTGAACCGATTTACTATAAGCGTCTTCGAGTGTTCTTAGCTAGGTTTTGTATTGAGGTACCCCCGATAAATATCGACAATCGATAATCGAAAACATTGGGTGTGGTCCGATTTTAATCAAATTTGATACACTCATAGACAAAGACATAAGAAACGATATTCAGAAGTTTCAAGATTGCAGTTCTTACAATAATAATCAATAATATATATATATATATATATATAAAGCAAGATGTTTGTGTGTGTGTCTGTTTATCTGCCTGTATGTCTGTATTTTTTCAGCCCTTTTATATTAGTTTTTGCTTCGTGTTTGGCTCTAAGTTGGTATAATTGTAGTTCTTAGTCTCAGCTATGATACCATTTACTCAGAGGACTTTTTTAGCCTTCAAAATTCAGTTTACGACGAAAAACCTTATTTGATATCGATACCAGGAAATCAAAATTTGACTGACATCCATTCATTTTTCTTTCAGTCTACGGTTTCGCTTTTACTGGAAACAACTATTGCTTTTTAGTCTTTCGTGCCAACGTCCAAAGAGTCTGAGCTCCAGGACCATGGATTAGTTTTAAAGCTTTTATTACACCCGAGCAACGCCGGACTATACTGCTAGTATATCTATAAATCTACCATTCGTCTATGCTTAGACTACGGCTGCCACATATGGTCTAGAGCCTACGCTATTTACCTTGAGCTCCTTGATAAGATCGAAAGAAGAATCAGCAATATTTTTAGTCCTGATCTAGCGGCATGACTGCAGTCCTTGACCCGCCTCCCCAAAATCGCCTTTTTGTGTTTTTTTAAATTAACACTTTCATGCTAATTGTTCGGATAAGCTGTTCGCTATGGTAGACTTTTCGAATTTAGACGTAGTACTAGACTGGTGTTGAGATCTCATCAATTTACAGTTGAGCTGGTTATATGTAGACGTAAATCCTATGCTAACAGCTACTTTTCTCGCACTCCTCGCCTTTTCCGGTTCCATGCGTTTCAGCCAATATTAATTGGCAAAAATTTAAATGCAATGTCAGTGGCTGTCGATTGTTCTCCCTGATTACTGTTTTCTGTTTCTGCTCGCCATTTATGTTTTTGTCCCTAATTCTTCCACACCCTGTAACATCCTTGCGTCTTAGTGGCTTTACTACATTTTTCACTTTATTCCGTTTACCAAAATTCGTTCGCAAATTTCCTTGAGAACTTTCTAAAACCATAACTTAATGAATCATTTAATGAAATCGGCCATCTTGGAACTAAGCACAAGGTGAAAATTATTTTGTGAGTCTGTATGAGACAAAACCCGGATATTATTAGAAATTAATATAGATTTTGTTATTGATTACGACGTAGGCGTTGGAGGTTTCATATACAGATTCCACAACCAGGTAAACAATATTGAAAACTCACTAGCATTTAATTTTCTAGAGCAGGAGTTGTGTGGCTAGTTCGATGATCACAGGTACTATATTCTTGTGACCTTGTGCCAGTTTAATACTAGTATAGTAAATCACCAACCTTCTCTCTATCGCGCTCTCTCTCTCCCCCTCTCTCTCTCTCAGCCTGTTAACATCTATTTATATATCTATCAATTTAATGGTGAAAAATGTGAGATGTAGACAAGTTATGAAGTTTCAATTTATTCTCTGCCCTCGTCTTTCACACACAAATACACGCATATTCTTAGTCTCCCAAAATTTTGTTTTAAAACTTTTCCACGAAACGTTTTGATTTAGGATGCGGGGGGATGTTGATTAGAAAAGGAAAAACTTACAAAAACAAGATTTTTAAAAATACTAAAATTAGACAATAATTAAAAAAATTATTTTATTTTTTAAACAGCAGTTTTTTTTATTTTAAAAAAATTCGTTTTTTTTTTTTTGTTACTGGTTTTGATTACAATGCACACATTACTTAAATCTAAGCTTAAACTCTAACCCCGAACCTTTACCAAAAAACTCTAGTCCAGATCTCCCGCCTAGCTGTTACACTCTTAATTTGAGCAAAAAATAAATTGTAAGTGTCCTGGGAATATGTGCGTCTGGTGGCAGGCCGCTGGGTTCAGGGGTAGCGGTGAGACAGAAAAGGGTTGGGCAATGATTAGGCGGGAAATCTTAGTTAGGCAACGAGTGAGGTTGTAGTAAGATTCGATAGAGAAATGCAACGATGAGAGAAGAGGTCGTTTGGCTGGCTGCCCAAGTTTGTCGCCTCGTTGGTCAGGTCAGATGGCGATTCTAGCATAGCTACCGACCACCTACAGTTTGGTGCTGTCACTTTTGAGACGACCAACCCAGGAAGGAAATGTCGAATGAGATCGGTGAGGGCGAGGGAAGGATTTCCATGGCCAGAAAATTGTACAGAAAGAGAGAAACAGAGGGTGGGAAGGAATATGTCTGGGAGAGTAAATGTTAAAAGAAAAGAGAGGAAAAGGAAATAATGACATCAATGTGTTTGTTCGCTAGGGAGGAAAAAATGAAAGGAAAAAAGAAAGTAAGACTAGCAACACTCGCTTGCACTCGCAAAAGCTCGTAGAAGCGACGGAGGGAATATATATATATATATATATATATATATATATATATATATATATAGAGAGAGAGAGAGAGAGAGAGAGAGACAGAAAGAGAAAACATTTCTTTGAGAAATAAACAAAGGGGAAAAGGAGATAGTTCGAAATCAGCAATCAAGAAAGTGTGTTAACGTGTGTGTGTATGTGTGACTGTAAATGTGTGTGTGTGAGTGTGCGTGTGAGTGTGCTTGGTATATACAGGGTGAGATAGGTAAATTGTCTTCTAATTGATCCCAAAATGAAAATAACACAAACTTGTAGGGCAGTGGATATCGGCTCGGAATGAGAAATCGAACAGCCAAGTTCGAATTCCAATTGAATTCGTTCCATTCACTTACGCGCAAATAATCTTGGAAAATGTATTAATCCGTCTCTTCCCTACAGTTATGGGTCAAATAAGAGGACAGATTAGCAACCAGTCTACCGCAGAAAATAATGGCAATCTACTGCGGGAAAATCTTCGGCTCAGTCAGTCAACTTAAATCTTGACGTCCTTGAATAATTATTAGGTAAGAAATGAGCAACTATGTCAGCCATAGGGCAGATCACCACACGCACAGTGACATAAACACACACACACACACACACACACACACACACACACACACATATATATATATATATATATATATATATATATATATATATTAACGAAACATAATTTCTGTTCTTTCACTTAACAGTTCGTCTTTATTTGAGAAATTAGGACTAAATGCATCCACACTAAGAAATACCTCTTAGGTTCATACAAACATGGATGAAAACGTCATAATTCGTTTTAATTTAAACAATGCGTGTTCATAAACTCCCTGCCACGTGAACGTTCAAATAAAACACCGCTACAAGAGCGTTCTTCAAAAGAAAAACGGTAAAAGGTAAAATCAGTTATTAAAAATCGCCTGAAGACAACACTCATGGTAGAAACATGGGTAGCGAAATAACTCGTTTAAAAATGGAAAATATTCAAATGTTCTACAATATAACTGTATCGAACACTTTTTAATACAAATGTGTACTGGTCTAACACTATTAGGACCAAAAACTAAGTATTAAACAATCAATATAGTCATCCGCAGACAGACCTGTTTCACTGCATCACAGCTCATCAGTACGGATAGACATCCGATTGCTTTTAACCAGGATTGAAACACGACCGATATGAGATCAGTCGGCGATTCTACCTCTGAGCTATGGGCGTTCGGTAGAAGGAGGCAGACTTTTAGCGTGGGATATACAATGTATTCATACGCCAGTAGCTTTTCTCTTCACATTGTGCCCGTATATTTGACTTGTAAATTCTCTTGATGTAAACTCCAAGTTAGTCTCCTAACTTGGGCATAACAATGAATCAAGCTACAACGCCATATGAATAAAACAATATTTTCCTGTTCTTGTTTCCTTCTTTTTTCCTTTATTTTGCATTGAGTAGGTCGCTTGTCTACTCATAATGAGACACGTTGGGACCCTGACATGGAGTAATGGTTAGCGCCGAGAAGTGACCAAACCTCACCAGGTCCTCCATAACATTGGCCTTACACCACATGTAAGCCACATTTAAAAAAAATCTATTCCAAGACACGTGATTACATATAACCACATCATAACTGACTTACTAATTACCAACTCGTATCTAAACTTATTTATAAATGGAACTTTGTCTGTGTGTGTGTTTGTGTGTGTGTGTGTGTGTGTGTGTGTGTGTGTCCGTTACCTATAGAGTCCGAAACGGCTGAACCAATTTTCTTCTATAAGCGTCTGCGACTGTTCTTAGCTAGGTTTTGTGTCGAGTTATCCCCGATAAATATCGAAAATCGATAATCGAAAAAATCGGGTTATAGAGGGAGTGGTCCGATTTTAATCAAATTTGATACACTCATTGACAAAGACATAAGAAACGATATTCAGAAGTTTCAAGGTTGCAATTCTTACAATAGTGCAGAAAATCGATAAAAGGCAAGATGTTTGTGTGTGTGTCTGTTTATCTGCCTGTATGTCTGTATTTTTTTTTCAGTTCTTTTATTTTAGTTTTTGCTTCGGGTTTGGCTCTACGAAAAACACTTATTTGATATCGATACTAGGAAATCAAAATTTGACTTACATCCATTCATTTTTCTTTCAGTCTATGGTTTTGCTTTAACTGGAAACAACTATTGCGTTTTAGGTTTTTGTGGCAGCCAACGTCCAATGAGTATGAGCTCCAGGAGTATGGATTAATTTTAAAGCTTTCATTACACCCGAACAACGCAGGGCTATACTCCTAATATTCTATAACACACAGTCGGTTGCAAAGAAGCAGACTCTGTCACGTGTTGCAGTATGCGTTCTTTATCGCCGATGATTGTCGAAAAAGTCGTATGACTTCGATCCAGCGTGCGGCCAATGCTTGTCGGTGTTTCGCCCTTCTCTGACCGTTTTATTATATGTAATTTCGCTTCCATGGAGATTGCATTCTTTTTCTTCGAAGCACTGCCTCCTCCAATGGTCAAAAGATATATATATATATATATATATATATATATATATATATATTTGTTTGAACATTATTTTTTATCGTTATTCATATTTAAGTAGATATTCTGTTTTTAACCTGCGACTCCTATCCACATAGGGGAAGCTACCATTTGATCTTGCAAAATAATGTTCAAACAAATCATTTCAAATTGTCGGTTGTTTATAACCAAGTTTCGTTAATCTTCGTTAATTTCCGTAACATGTTTACATTTGTTGATATTACGATACATTTCAGAGCAGATATGGTTGTTGCGATGAATCGAAAATTGTGTTATATAGGCTTGATTAAAACCTCTGATGGTCATTCGTGGTCGAAAGGTCTAAGACGTTGCCAGATAAAATGGTAGCTTCCCATATATCGATAGAGGTCGCAGGTTCGAATCCTGCCGAATGATACACATTTTCGTAAATAAAAATTTATCGTAAATAATCAGGCCATTAGATATAAATATATAAAACTGTTTGATTATAAACAAAATATCTACTCTAATATATGAGCATCGATCAAAAATAATGTTCAAATAAATCATTTCAAATTGTCGGTTGTTTATAACCAATCTTCGTTAATTTCCGTAACATCTTTATATATATATATATATATAAAACACAAGAAACACGAACGAAAGTAACTGAAGCACAATCAAATATGGCGTATGACAGGCGGCTATAAACAACTGCGTCCTCTTTTGCCGTATATTACGACGTGATGACGTATTCATCCGCACTGCTAACTCGAGTAGGTCCGTGTATTTACGCCGTGACGTCGCAAGTGCCGTACCTCGGAATGATGGAAGAAAATTCATACTTACATTATTCATTATTCGGACTAATGTTCTCATTTTTGTTGCATTTTCTACGACGTTTCGGCTGTTGAACGCTCCGGCCTTCTTCAGGTGCTAGGAATTTCGAACCGAACCATTTACGATCACTGGGGTGTATCAGTCGTACTTGTTAATTTGTTTCAATAAATGCCACAGTTTTAATGAATGGCAATTATTCGTCTGTTGGAACTGCATAAAAATGGTGGTGACTGCAAAAGTATGGTTTTATAACTGAATACTTGCTCTATCCGAGGGTGTTATTTTGCTCCTTGCATCAGTCATAGTTTCCGTGAAAACAAATAAGAGACATTACTTTTGGAGCATTACCTCCTCATATTGTTTAGCGTTAGCACTAGTACTGCTCTCTGCCCTGAACTTTGTGCATATTTTTTGTTTACAATCGATTTTCTTAATTTAATGTTTTGCACCCGAACGTCATAGCTGACATTACACATTCATTATACAATTTATGTTATGCATATTAGTAAAGCGATTTTAATCATATACTTAGTTTGTTCCTTGACTTTCTTTCATGTGCTCCTTTGAATATTAATTTTAGTTTCATTTAAAATCAACACTGTGGCAAACCCTATTTAAGTCATTGAACATTTCTTATACGTTATCCGATGTTTCTGATGTTAGCTAAAAGCTTTCATCAAATCAGAGACGGATTAAGATTCTCTGTTTATTTGTACTCCTATTCCTTCCCAGTTAATTTTTGGAAGATACCTGTTCTTTAGGCGAAATCGCGTTTACTAACGTTTTTTTTTTTTTTTTTTTTTTACCAATCTTTATTTTATCTGTACTTTGCAGTACCGTTATCATATATATTCTCAATAAATTATATAATCTTTTGATAATATTCTGCACTCATAATGAGTAAAAGCCTGTCGAGTGTTGAACTGAGTCAAAATCTTTTTCATCTTCAACCAATACTAAACAAAGATTTTATTGTCTTCTCTTTTTTTTCTGTTAATTGATCTATTGTCTATTAATGAATTATTTTTCACGTAGCTGATATTCATCAAGTGTTTGTCAGTCTGTATGTCTTTTTAGAATATTTTTGTTATAGTGTCAAGGACTTTATTATGTTTATTTTTTTATAAAATAGGATTACTATTATTAGATTGAATATTTTAAGTATGTCCGTTTTTGTATGCATGAGATAACTAACTAACTAAATAAATTATTTTGTAGAATTCTAGTGTATCTTACAAAAGGTCTGTTATCATGCCATCTTCGTCTGGTGATTTTTTCTTTTTATATTTTGAAGCGCATACTTGAATTCATCTGTTGTTACCTCAGGGACAAGAATAACATTTTCATATGTGACTGTTGGTGATATTTTCTTTTTAAAGTAAATAGGATTGCATAGAAAGCCTCAGGTGTTATTGACACATTACTTCTACATTAAAGGGCTTCCTCGTTTTTGTCTTTCTGCAATTGCTGTTTATCTATATGCGTTTTATACCGTTTTCTGACAACTTTTATTCTTTCAAAGTTGAGCTTAGTTTTTGGTGTCTCCTTGTTTTGGCTATTTTGACATTGAAAATAATCTGACATTGTTTGAGGCAGATCCAGCTTGTTACCTTAAACGTACAGGATGAGTGGTAGGTTCATCACTTTGAGTCAGAGAGACAATCTATGCAGTGGAAATAGCCTCCTCACCAGCTCCAAAGGTCGTTTCCTCTACAGTTTTTTTTTGAGTGAAAAAGGCACTGTATTTATTGACTATCTTCACAAGGGCCCCATAAATCAATAGAGAGTACTGTGCAAACTTGCTAAGACAGTTACGAAATGCTGTCAAGACTTTAGGCCCAGAAAAACTGATGAAAGGAGTTTTATTTCATCAGGACAATACTTCAACACACAAGTCCTTGGTTTTATTGGCTGCTATGTTTGACTGTGGCTTTGAACTGGTTGGTCACCCTCCCTATTCTCTTGATCTAGCCCCATCTGATTATCATCTGTTCTCTAACATTAAAACAAAAAAAAAATTGACTGGTGGCTAGTATCGTAGTGATGATGACATCATACCTGCTGTTGATGTCTTCTTAACCAATGGGATTCAAACATGGATGGAAGAAGAGTTTGGATTGCAAGGACGACTATGTTGAAAAATAAGCCTCATTCCATGAGAGTATTTTGGTCAGCCTATGAACTTTTCAGCCGACCCTCGCATGTAGGGGGTAGTTGAATAAGCATTGCAGAGAATAGGCACTTTCATGGTAGTCATGGGAACATAAGATAAAGGATTTTCTCACGCAGTAGATGAGTGTTAGCTGCTGGTAGTGGTATTGATATATATATATATATATATATATATATATATATATATATATATATATTAGTCATACACATGCAAGCCTGTTTCGCTGTATCACAGCTGATCAGTGTGGCTAGACACATCCACTTGCTTCTGGCCGGGATCGAAATTCGACCGATTTGAGAGAGAATGAACGGGAAACTCTAAGGTGGAGTGAGACATATCGTAGTAGATAGATTGCAAGAAAACACGGAAGAAATGTTTTTGAAGTTTATTTTTTCTCGCTGTCCGTCTGCGAGTGATTTTGTGTGTGTGTGTGTGTGTGTGTGTGTGTGTGTTAGTGTGTGTGTGAAAGAGTAAAAAATCTGTGTATGTGTGTACGAAAGAGAGAGAGAGAGTCAGTGTGTGTGTGTGTGTGTGAGAGAGAGAGAGAGAGAGAGACAGAGAGAGTGAGAGAGGATTGGACGAAAGCGGGTTTGGGATGGGAAGAGGCCTGTCTGATAGCGACGGCAGCGCACTTGGCGACACAAATCAATACTGAAGCTTGAGGGGAAAGAGACAGAACTCGACCGACCAACGTCTTCCCTACAAAAAAAAAAAAAAAAAAAAAAAAAAAAGAACAAACAAAAAATAAACACAAAAATCACAAAAAAAAAAAAATCAACCAATTTTCATTCTTACTCCCCCTGTTCTTTATTTTCGTCTCATTCTCCCCCCCCTTACTTTATTTTTTGGGGGAGATTTTTTCCTTTACTTCTTCACCAACCCACACACTCTCTCTCTGTTTTTGTTTCACTCTCTTTCGCAAAGTTTTCCTTGTTTTCTTTGTTTTTGCTAATCTATGCCAGCAAACAGAGAGAGAGAGAGAGAGAGAAAGAGAGAGAGAGAGGAGAAGAGAGTTTAATTGAGAGAAGGAGAGAAGAGAGGGAAAAGACAGAGTAGAAGATAGAGAAAAGAAAAATAGTGATGAAGAAAAAGAGAAAAATAAATCTATCTGACAAGGAGAAAAGGAAAGACCGCGAGAAAGATGAAAAGAAAGAGAAAGTAAAGAAAGTCAAAAAGAAAAGGGATGAGAAAAACATTAGAAGAAAAAGAAGAGAGAGAGAGAGAGAGAGAGAGAGAGAGAGAGAGGTACTCTGAAAGAAACAAAAATAGATAACAGAAAAAGAAAACTAATACTCTTATTTATGAAAGAGAGAGAAAGAAAGAAAAAAGTGAGTGGGTTGTTTCGTTATATATATATATAAACAGATAAATAACGTTGCCCAGGGAAAAAACAACTCAAATATGACAACACAGGTAAATATATGTCCTTTAACATTTTCTCACACAATATAACAAATAAAAAATTACAGTATTTACACATAAAAAGTAGCTGTAACCGAAAAAAATCTTCTGATGCCCAAAACAAAACAAATGATGCCGTCCCTTAGCTGAGTAAGGCTTCTGGGTACACAGCATTAATGTATCTCCCACTGAGCGCCAATGTTTGAGAACCCAATCCCAGAACAAGCAACATAGAAAAACGTGTCAGTTTAAGGCCAGCAATCTTGAAAGATTATTTTTCATGCCTTGTTGATAGTCATGGTAAAGTGGAAGCTCCTTGAGGATTGAAGGCATTTGAATTAAAAAGAAAAAGAAAAGAAAGTTTGTTAGAATTTCTTTTGTCGAATTATTGGACTCCTGGAAATAATCTTACCCACCTTTTTGCTTTGACTAGGTAAGATAGTTACCTCGACGGCATGTCTTCTACATGTCATGTAGCTTGAGAGTTAGACAAGTAGCAGTTAGACGGATCGAGTCTTCTCAGGAATTTTTTTGCGACAAAACATTAAAAAAATTCAAGTTCGTTTTGCTGAAAAACAAAACGAAAAAACAAAAAACAAAACAAAACAAAAAAAACAACACCCCCGAAAAAAAAACAAAAAAAAAACAAAAACAAAAAAACAAAAACAAAACAAAACAAACTATTTTACTTCTAAACTGACTCCTCATGATTGGGCACCTCGAGATGTTGTAATGGTTAATAAGCTAGAACCATTATAATTGAGTAGTGAGTCCAATCCTCATTGGGTGTTTCCTACTTTCGGCCTTGTGCCACATCTAAGCTGCGCTTAAAAATCGGTTTTGTGAACCTCGACATGGTGTAATTGTTAGCAAGCTTGTCTTGCTAGGACTTATTACAACTGAGTAATAAGTTCAACCCTCACTACGCGCCCCATACTTTCGGCCTTGTGCCACATCTAACTGATGCTAAGAAAATCAACTAACTTCTCATGATATCCACCGAACTTGGTGGCCATCATCACGTATCCTATAATCTTTCTTTTGTCGAATTTGCCAGTACGCACCAAGGACGTAATTCTTTGTATCTAATACAGGTCATAAAAGCTAGCAATGAGCTTTAACACTAATGATCATAATGGGCCCTGGAGATTGAATCTAACTGTACCCACCCTGCTATTTCTGACATCAAAATATTTTGTACTAGCATGAAACTGAACATCCCACATTTTGACAGAAATCTGTTTGGCTTTAATGTACGAAAATATTAATTATAATAATAATAATAATAATAATAGTAATCATTTTTTTAACAAAATACTCTAGTGTAGTGATGTTTTGTTTCGTTGAGCGGCTGCTACGCTCAAGTTTTTTTAAACCAGCGTCTTTCTCTTTGAATTCCAATCGCGTCTCTGTCAGCTATCGCTTGGCAACCCATTTAGGCGAAGGAAAACTCTGAACAACAACCCTCAACTCAAGGTGTTAATCGTGCTGAGGAGTGAATGGCTACTGCGTTATGAGGTCACAAACGACCCCCTACAGGCTTCGGGACCCTGTTTGTAAAAGACCGTTACCCAACATGCCGGGCAACTTTAGGTGGACTTTTGGACCCGTGCGTCACTCGTTGGAAAAATGAAATACAAATAGAAATAAAAAGTCCAGTATATCCAGTGGATAAACAGGGAGCCCGTCCTTCAGGAGGGAACCTACCTGAGGTCGAAATATCTGCCATAGGAACAAACTCCGACACAAAGAATGAATCTCCAGGTCCCCACAACCAAGATAATCCTAATGATGGCCCTGAAAATTCTCCAGAGAGATCTATAACCGTATATTTAAAGAAAGAAAAAATAAAATGATCTCGTGAGGAGTACAAAGTCGTTATGACTGCATTTCATAAAGCGTTACTCAAACCTAAAAAAAACATCACTCGCCAAACATATGACATTTGGCGAGAAAAGGTTGGACAAACAAATAGAAAGTACATTGACGAAAATAAATTAGCCAATGTACGAAGATACATCATGCAAAATAACCGATTGACAGAGGCTGAAATTAATGAGATAAAAAGATTGCAACTAGAATAGACGAATCAACAAAATATGAAAAGGAACCGGAATCAGAAATAAAAAATTAGTGACATCAAACAAGCCACAGGTCATAATGAAGAAACCGTGATACACACAAATCACTGTGAAGATAATGCCGTAAGTTTAGAAGTGTTGGAAAGGTGTGATCTGAGTCAGTTACAAGACAACAATAAAACGAGTTCAGAACACATTTAACAGAATTATTTTACGAAAAACAGGAACAGTAGAAACGAAGTCAAGGAAAAAATCAAGTATCATATAAGTCGGATACAAAATATTGCAATGGAGAAACAAGAACAGCTCCCAAAATTACAATCAACAAAGCATAATCTCGAAACTATACAATGCAGCACTCAAATGAATTTTGGATGAAGAAGACAATCATATAAATCTCAATGAAGCAATATATGCATCAGCAATAGCAGCAACGAAAAAATTGAACAACAAATTAAAAACAAGGCAGTCTCGCAGACATGAAGATCCACCTTGGAAAAGAAAAATAGAAAAAGAAATTGAGCAACTTAGAAGTGAACTATCAGTACTCATTGAACTGACAAGAGGAATAAATGTAAGAACTAGAAAAGGCAGAAGAGTCGAAAGAAAATACAACATTAGAAATGAAAATGAAGTCCTATCAACTCAGGAAAAAATAAAGCAAACAATACAACTGAAGGCTCAAAGAATAAGACGCTATGAGAAAAGATCAAGATTCTCCAGAAAAAACAAGGTTTTTCAAACCGATGCAAAGAAATTTTACAGGGAAATAGATAAAAAAAATGAATTGAAGTGACAGTCCCCACCAAAATGGAAGAAATTATACAGTTCTGGGAAAAATATGGGTTTGCCTTAAAGAACATAACAAAGAAGTAGATTGGATTGCGCAAGAGATAGAACGAATGAAAAATAAACCAGAACAGATATGGGCTGGATGTTAAATGTGCACATAAAAAAAGCACAAAATTGAAAATTTCCAGGAATAGATAAAATTCCTAACTTTTGGCCATATTATTTAAATACAGCGCATAAAAAAAAACTAGCCAAAGAACCTAAAGAAATGGTTAACGATCGCACTCAAATTCCTGCATGGATGACCAAAGAAATTACATTTCTTCTAAGAATAGTGACACGAACAACCCGAAAAACTACAGACCAATTACATGCCTTCCGACAACATACAAACTATTACCATCTATTTTAATAAAACAGACATATTTCTTCTTAGAAAGAAATGACATATTACCGCTTGAACAAAAAGGGTGCAAACGTGGCTGTTACGGATGTAAAGACCAATTACTTATTAACAGAATGATCCTGGAAAACTGCTGCAGTGCAAAGAAAAATCTTAGTACTGCCTGGATAGATTATCGTAAGGCATTCGATAGTGTAAAACATTCCAAGATCTTAAAGACTTTAAATATATACAAGATATCGCCCGTCATCATCAATTTCATCAAACAATGTATGTCGATATGGAAAACAAACCATTACCTCAATCATATAAATTGAACCTATAAGTCTGGTAAAATAAACATCAAAAGAGGTATATTTCAAGGTGACTCTTTGTCTCCCTTACTATTTTGCATATCACTAATAGCAATAACCAGTCAACTTAACAAGACAGAATGTGGTTATAAAATAGCCCCAAAGAAAATAAGCCATCTATTTTACATGGATGACTTAAAGTTGTATATTAAAAATGATAATGAGCTGGAAGGTCTTCTGCAAACTGTAAAATGAAAGAAATAGTGCGTAAAAAGTGCTATAGAAGGCTACAACTGATATTAAAAACTGGATTGAATTCTCAGAACAGAATTATGGCCATTAATAGCCTTGCCATCACAGTTGTCCAATATAGTTTCAACATCATAAACTGGACTCAAAACGACATCAGGCGAATGGATTCTAAAACAAGAAAGCTTCTTTCTAAGCATAAGATGCATCATCCAAAGGATGATGTAGACCGTCTATACATATCCAGTAAAGAAGGTGAAAAAGGTCTTATTCAGCTAGAATTGTCATACAAGACAACGACTATTGGCTTACTAACATACATAGAAACAACAAAGGACTGGATGATACAATTAGTGAAAAAACATGAAAAGAGAAAGAAAAAATATTCAATAATAAAAGAAGGCAGTAAATACAAACAAGATTTACATTTAGTAGATTCTGTAGAAAAGCAAAACAGAAGCCAAGAACCAACTATTACGGCCAAAAATATGAAAGCCAAGGATAAAGCTCTTGAACAGATGAAACAACGATGGCAAGACAAACCTCTGCATGCCCAATATCCAGAACGTGCTAATAAATCCAATGTTGATAAAGTTAATACTCATCGATGGTTACGTGCATCTGGATTAAAGTCTGAGACCGAAGGCTTTATTCTTGCAGTGCAAGACCAAAGTCTTTTCATTAGAAACTTTCAGGCAAATATACATAATAATGTGGATCCAAAATGCAGGTTTTGTGATAAATACCAAGAAACAATAGACCACCTAATCTCAGGCTGTTCTGTCCTTGTCCCAAATGAATATAAAAATCGTCACGATAGAGTGGGGCAATATTTGCACTGGACAATGTGCAAACACTATGGAAAACATGTAAACAAATATTGGTATGAACATCACCCAGCACCGGTTACAGAAATAGAAGATGTCACCATTCTATGGGATTACACCATCTACACAGACAGAAAAATTGAAGCAAATAGGCCAGACATTTTTGTTAAAAACCAGAAAGAAAAAACTTGCCTATTAATTGATATGGCTTGTCCAGCAGATTGTAGCATAGCAACCAAGGAATTCGATAAACTGTCAAAATATAAAGCCCTGGAAATTGAAATAGAAAAAAATATGGAAATGAAAACAAGAATCGTGCCAGTGATAGTAGGTGCACTTGGAATGATAAAAAAAGGAACAAAACAACACATTGAAAGAATCCCTAGAAACCCCAGCTTAAGTGATATACAAAAAATTGTCTTGTTAAGTACAGCCCACGCACTTAGCAGAGGTTTGTCTATGTAACGCTAGGGATGTTAAGGGAGATAAAAAAAAAATTGAAATGGAGCCATAACAACACACCATGGCCTGTCTTAGATCTTCCTGCAGACTTGGTAGGTAGTGCGACCATAGCAGAAATAGAAATTATGATGAAAAATGAAATACTACTTCTACTACTACTACTACTACTACTAATAATAATAATAATAATAATAATAACAATAATATATGCCGTATTTACCGAACGCTAAGATGCATTCTTTGAAGAAAAATACCCTTAAAAACCCACTTGCATCTTAGCACTGAAAGCATTTTAAGAAAAACAAACAACTTTGAAAGTTCTTCGTTTTGCAGAAAAGAAAAACTATTTTAATCAAAATTGACTTCTCATGATATCCACCGAATTTGGAGGTCATCATCACGTATCCTATAATCTTTCTTTTGTCGAATTTACCAGTACGCACCAACTTAATCCCAAGGACGTAATTCTTTGTATGCAATTCACATCATAAAAGCTATCAATGAGCTTTAACACTAACGACCATAATGGGCCCTGGAGATCGAATCTAACTTTACTCACTCTGTCATTTCTGACATCAAAGTATTTTGTACTCACTGAAAACCCAACATCTCACTCATTTTGACAAAACTCTGTTTGGCACTGATGTACGAAAACGCACATACAGATATAATAATAATAATAATAATAATAATAATAATAATAATAATAATAATAATAATAATATATATTGTATTTCCCGAATGCTAAGACGCATTCGTTCATGAAAAATGCCCTTTAAAAATCCCCTTGCATTTTAACATTGAAAGGTCAACTTGTAGAGCGGTGTTTGTCAATCCTTAAGAAAACCGGAGCAAAAGATACCAGTAACCACGAACCCCAGACATATACTCTTGTGCAAATTAATTGAAAAAAAAGTGCCTTAGTTTCCTTCCTTACACCAAAAAGTCAGTTTTAGAACAACTGATGTGACAGGATGTAATAAATTTCTATTTTTCCTAAGATACATTTGCAGTGTATTTTAGGAGTGTATGATGAAATTTGTTTTGCCTTGAAAATATTGCGTCATCTGTGATTACATCAGATTTTAATCACGCCCAGACGCTACTGTCTCGACTGTCCAACAGCCCTAATCTGCGATGGACGTTACTCCAAGGAAGTTTACGATAATTGTAACGCTAAACGAACACACTATCAAGCCTTACAGAGAGATCACGGATATTGTTGATGTCAACCTTTTAACCGTCAGTTGTGTCATCAAGGCGAAGAAAGAAACTGTATTCATTAGTCCAAAACGTAAAATAAAATGTGGCCAGATGAGAAAAACAACGCCATGTGACAACGTATACGTGATCAGGGAAAGTGTGAAAGATCCTAGGAAGACATAATTCGTTTTATTTTAATTAATTTACACAAGGGTGTATAATTTAGGCATAGAATTATCATTCATATTATTGATTTTTCGAATATTGCTGGGATTTGTGATTACTTGTTCGTGATATTTTTTCCATAAAAAGAATTTCTAACACCAATGACAAATCATCGCCTGACGAAGTATAATTATCTGTACTGAAACACGATAGCTTTTGTGTACCGACGTAAAATGTTTTTATTATAACTACTTATAATAAAAAATTTACAATAATAATATTGCGCTACTTTATATTGAGCACTTTAAAAAAGTAAATGCTACGAACTGATACTCCACTTATACTAACTCATACTATATATATATATATTTTTTAAACGTATCACCCCGAGTAAGGCAGTAACACCACTGATGTGCAGGGGGCTACGTAATAGTGAAAAGATTGGAAAAGAGAAAGCCGGAAACCACATCCTAAACAGGGAACAAGGGATGAGCCTCTTAACCTGATCAATAGACGTGGGTGGAGTGTGAACCGGGCGATAGATAGATCTATCTGCTTCAATTGAAAAAACAAACAAACAAAAAACAAAGTGAGAAGATTAGAAAAGAGAAAGCCGGAAACCACATCCTAAACAGGGAACAAGGGATGAGCCTCTACACCTGTTCAATAGACGTGGGTGGAGTGTGAACCGGGCGATAGATAGATCTATCTACTCCAATTGAAAAAAAAAAAACAAAAAAAAACAAAAACAAAGTGAGAAGATTAGAAAAGAGAAAGCCGGAAACCACATCCTAAACAGGGAACAAGGGTTGAGCCTCTTAACCTGTTCAATAGACGTGGGTGGAGTGTGAACCGGGCGATAGATGGATCTATCTACTCCAATTGAAAAAAAGGATCAAAGTGAGAAGATTAAAAAAGAGAAAGCCGGAAACCACATCCTAAACAGGGAACAAGGGTTGAGCCTCTTAACCTGTTCAATAAACGTCGGTGGAGTGTGAACCGGGCGATAGATGGATCTATCTACTCCAATTGAAAAAGAAATATTACTAAGTTTTAACTTTAACTTTAAGTCGAAACAGCTTTTAGACAACCGAACAATTTAGTATATTTTAGTAAAAGAGAAAAACAGATACGGTAGAATAAATTAATAGAAAATCTGCACTTACCACTTGAGTTGAAATTTCTATATATTTTTGAATTTCGGCATGTTTTGCCAGTTAATAAGCCCCGTGTGTTGATATATATATATATATATATATATATATATATATATATATATATAAACACTATTTTGAAAAAGTGCTGAATAGGAAGTAGAGCGAATAATATTTGTCTAGAATTGATAACATAAATATGTTATAATTTCACTACAAAAATAGCCATTTTGTTTCTACACTAACCGTGTCTTATCAAGTGATGATGTTGAATTCAAGTTGAAGAGGAAACTCTTCAAATTGAGTTTAACATCATCACTTGGAAAGACATGGTTAGTGCCGAAACACAATGCCTATTTTTTAGAGATATTATAACATATTTAAGTTATATATATATATATATATATATATATATATATATATATATATATATATATATATATATCCTTAGTGTTATGAGTAAAATCTTTAAATAAGAAGTTACTGATCAACTCAGCAGTAACAGCCTCCTGAGCGACAAACAATATGGATTTTGCATTCTTAGTTACACTGCTGATGTTTTGATTGTTATTACACATAGAATCAGTGAAGCTCTTGAAAATAAATCAATCACGAGAGTAATCACATGAGATATCTCAAAGTTCTTTGTCAAGATTTATCATAAGGAGGGCTGCTCTACAAGCACTCCAGTGTCTCAGTTTATTGCCTTCTGTTTTAATTGTCTTCTTAGTTATCAAATCCTTCCTATCAGATTGGTCCAGAAAGGTCAGTTTTAATGGGCAATCCTCTGAAGCTCATGAAAATCAATGTAGGTGTCTTAACACATCACTCAATATGTCCTGGACCTGACATATAGATGATGCCACTAATAAAAATCCATATGATTTTTATGAAGTACTTGCCTTTAAATGACACGTGACAAAATTTGGGCCCAATCGGATTATTAGTTTACAAATTACAGTTATTTAAGTGAAGCTACTGTTGCAAATTTTCAAAACAATGGAAAAATCTGAATTTCGTGTGTTGATAAAGCATTGCTTTCTGATGATAAAAATACTGTTCAAGCAAAGCAATGTCTTGTTAAGTGTTATTCGGCCTCCGCTCCGTCGAAAACAACGGTTAAGAGGTGGTATGCTGACTTTAAACGTGGTCGTACAGACACAAATAATGCTGAACGCTCTAATCGCCTAAAATCAGCAGTTGTATCGGAAAACACGAAAAAAATCTACAAACTCGATTTGGCCGATAGTAAATTGAAGTTGTGGGAAATAGTAGAAGATTTGAACAGATCAGAAGGCAGTATATTCATCATTCTGCATGAACATTTGTCAATGAGAAAGCTGTCTTCGAAGTGGGTACCGCGTTTGTTTACAGTCGATCAAAAACAACGCGTCGACGATTCAGAGTGTTGTTTGCAACTGTTTCAATCCAACAAGAAGGAGTTTTTGCGTAAATATGTTTTGTTGGACTAAACATGGATTCACCACTTCACTCCGGAATCAGATCGGCAGTCAGCTTAGTGGACAGCAGCAGGTAAAAGCCGTCCAAAGCGACTAAAGACGCAAACGTCAGCAGGCAAGATTTTAGCCTCCGTATTTTGGGATGAGCAAGGTATTTTGTTCATTGATTACCTTGAGAAAGGAAGAACCATCAATAGCGAATATTATAGCATTATTGGTGCGTTTGAAGGAAGACATCACCTAAAACGGCCGCAACCGAAGAAAAAAGTGATCTGTCATCAAGACAACGAACCGTATAATAAGTTGATCACAACGATAGCAAAACTACATGAATTGCACTTCGAATTGCATCTGCATACACCCTATTCTCCAGATCTGGCCCTCAGCGACTACTGGCTATTTGCAGACCCCAAAAGAATGCTCCGGGCAAAGAGATTTGGGTTGCAGCCGGTCGCCTACCGTTCCGTCCCCGTGTGATCGTCGGTGTTGGTGATCTGTCGAAATACCTCACTCCCCCTGCCACATTGGGATTTCTCATCTCAAGGTGAGTTGAGGGCTCGGAAGCAATCGTCTTGTGTCGCACTCAGCAACTACTACAAATAAAGATGTGGAGTGGATGCACAATTCAGGAATAGGGAAAAACAGAACAAAAAAGAATAAACAAAATAACGAGACAGCAACAAAAGCCAGTCTATGTGAACTAATGATTATATTCGTAACTCTTTGTACAGCAACAGAGGGAAAAAAAAAAGAATTACTAAAGTTAAAAAAACACAACTTTTTTTCAAAGTTCATAGATTATTGCCTGCTACTATGTCTCGTCGTCACTAGAGGTAAGACAGTCACTGTCCTTATGCTACACTTTCCTTTAATGATTTTCGCGTCTTAACGTTCTGGGCTGAACTTTTCTCCACCGCGTATCGAGTGGGTCTCTGTTCTTTCAAATCCACTCTGCCTTTTTGTTAAAAATCGTTTCATATGGCGCTGGGCTGGCCGGCAATCGGGGTGTCTTTCCCTAAAAATTCTAATGTCAATTTCGTGTATCTGGCTTTAATCACACGTTACGATTTCTCACTGACGTTTGCCAACCTGAAGCCTTGAAGATAAATGTTACTTATTTTGTACATTCACATGCCAGTGTTAATTATAATTCCTCTCATTACGTGGGTGGTCCTTTTCGAAGCCATCCGATAAGTTAACCCAAGTTGGTTTTCATCGCTTACTGAAGAGAAAGGGAGAGAAAGGAAAGAAAGAAAGAGAAAGAGTTCGCTCCTATTGGAGAGGCGGATTTTCACCTGGTTTGTGTTCATTTTCTGTCATATAGATCAATGTCATTTCGGGAGTGCAATGTGTCTTGTTTCTCTCCATGTGTCAGCCCCCCCCCCCCCGTGCCTATTCCTCTTTCTATTTCTTTCGTAGCTCTTTCCAAGAAAAAGAGAAAAAGCGTTTACACATTGAGATATTCTTCAACTATTTATTCCTGGGTTCGAATCCATGGTCCGTCGATAATATTTTAACATGGGTGCATAAGGAACACTTACAGTGTTAGAAAACTATGTTGATGAATAAAATCGAATTTTGCCTAAAAGTTGTGGGTTTATTAGTTTAGCTCAGAATTTAGTGAGTGACGATTCACAAGGTTCTCTATCAGGTCCTACCCTTATACAGATTTATAAACGATCTAAAAACTGTCACAGATCATTAGTGAATGTGTATACTGACGATACAATGGTTTATAGATGCACCTTCGAAAGTCGTTGTAGTTTTTGATATTTCAATTTTTAATTTTCCACATTCATGTGTTACGGTTTTTACACATAATCTAGTTTCTTACATTTAACGTCTATTGCGAATCAAACTCACTGCAAAACTCAAAAGTAGAATTCATAGAACCATCACAAAAATGCGGCCCCAAAATGTACAAGAGTCACATCAGACTCCAAAAATGAACTATTACTGTGTTGAAGAAGAAACCCGATCGCTCCCAGTGGAGCATAGACCATCGACGACCCCGTCGTCAATGCTTCTTTAACTTGTCTTTTTTACAGATAGGGGTGTTGTCTCTACACCCCCACTTTATTTTCCGAACGCAATACACTGGTGGCCTATTAAGGCTGTTGAACACAATATATTCTGGAGGGAGAAGTAATGGATTAATACTTTTCCCAAGGATATTTGTAGGTCAGTGATTGCAGCAAATTCAAGTGGAATATAAACTTGACTCCCCGAGTTTCTCTTTTCAAGCCGATATCCACTGCACCACAACCCACATCTCTGGGTTAAAGCTACCTAATCTTTACTTTGAAGTTTTGATAGAGTTAAAAAACAGTGTTTACGCGGCCTTGTTGGCGATGAATTATTTTCCACTGTGCAACCTGTTTTCCCCAGACGAAACTTTATTCTGTCGCTATTTTCATGAGAGATATTCAGACGAGCGACGCTTCTTGGTAGCACCAGTTCAGATCATTGGAGCTAAGACCCACTCTCCCAATTCCATTCCATACCATACCACTTACACAATATTAAATCATCCTCATTCTCTTCGTTTTTCATTATTAAGGAGGACGTTCCACTCAGACAGCGTCCTCTCGAGAAGTGTTGTTCAGTGGAACAGGCTCTGGCGACGATGCCTCCCTGATCACTACGATTTAATCTCTTTGGTCAGTGTTCAACCATTTTCTATCTTACATATCCTCATAATATGCCAATTTTATTTTCTCCTCTTATACCTTAGCAACAACAGCATTCACTGACATTCTACCATGAGTGGCTCATAGGACTTGCACTGAGTTACACACACACACACACACACACACACACACACACACACACACACACACACACACACACACACATATATATATATATATAGGAGAGTTTTCTAATTTGCTTGAAGCATTGTGTATATTAGGTGTAAGAGAAGGTTTTGAAGGCTATCACAAACGTTTAGTAAAATAAAGGAAGGTAAAGAAGGTGTTGGGTATTACTTATTTATTAATCATTAATATATCGAGACCAAAGTCTCATCTTTAGAATAATAGGAGAGCTTGATTTCACGTCCGCTCGTGGATCGTGAATTTCAATGTTGAAATATTAATGAATAATAAATAGATAATACCCAACACCTTCTTTACCTTCTTTTATTTTAGACGCATTGTGTAAACGCATTGTGATAGCCTTCAAATATCTACCTTCTACACACACACACACACACACACACACACACACACACACACACACACACACACACAATATATATATATATATATATATATATACAAACATAAATATATATATATTACTTCAAATATTACAGTGGAAACTAAGTATTTGCAATAAAAATATCCCTTTAATTTATTAAATAGGGTGTAGAATAGTGCAGGAATTGGGAAGCAGGTTCGATCCCTGCCGAAGGACTAATTTTTTAACTAAGATTTCTCGAATGCACGCTTTTCATATCTTCAGGGTGCTATGGATAAATTGTTGCCATTTTATATTTTTACTTCCAGGTATGGCTTTGTTTTTGATTTCGTCAACTGCAATAGAGTCAGTTGGGCACCCTCTGTGCGAAAAAGAGCAACATAACGCAATTAACTCTGCCAGAAATTTGGAAACGGCATGCTGTACTGCTTGGCATTTGCAACAGAATCTCTAATACGAACATTTTAGAGAGATTAGGCGTCAATCTGTGGACAGTGCATTATATTTCGAAAGAGTTGGATGAAATATCAAGTCAACACTGGTGGTGTTTGGAGTGACTGCCTAGTGATGGTTCTATTTCTTCATAGGTCCCTGACTCAATAAATTTAATAAGATGCCCTAAAATTGGTCTTGGGTTTCAAAGTTGAAAATGATGCTCTCTGTGAAATCTCCTCTGATTGTTCTGATAAAGCAGAACTCCAGAATTTATTGTTGATGATCACCTCTGATGAAAACCAAACATCCAGTCAACATCATGGTGTTTGGAGTGGTCACTAGTGATGGTTCTATTTCTTCCATAGGTCCTCAGACTCAATAAATTTAATAAGATGCCTTTGTACTGGGTCTTGGGTTTTTAAAGTTGAAAATGTTGCTATCTCAGAAATCTCCTCTGATTGTTCTGATAAGAAAAGAACTCAGAATTTATTGTTGATGATCACTGATGAAAACCAAATATCCAGTCAACATCATGGTGTTTGGAGTGGTCACTAGTGATGGTTCTATTTCTCTTTCCATAGGTCCTCAGACTCAATAAATTTAATAAGATGCCTTGTAATTGGTTCTAAGTTTTAAAGTTGAAAATGTTGCTATCTCAGAAATCTCCCTCTGATTGTTCTGACAAGAAAAAGAACTCCAGAATTTATTGTTGATGATCACCTCCTGATGAAACCAACATTCAGTCAACATTTCAACAAAAGCTGGAGTGGTCACTAGTATGTCTGTTTCTTTCCAGAAATTCCAGACTCAATAAATTTAATAAGATGCCCTTTAAATTATCTGGTTTTTAAAGTTGAAAATGTTGCTATCTCAGAAATCTCCCTCTGATTGTTCTGATAAGAAAAGAACTCCAGAATTTATTGTTGATGATCACCTCTGATGAAAACCAACATCCAGTCAACATCATGGTGTTTGGAGTGGTCACTGAAGATGGTTTCTATTTCTTTCCATATCCCTTGGTCTGTCAACGAATAAGATGCCTTGTAATTGGTCTTGGGTTTTTAAAGAATGTTGCTATCTCAGAAATCTCCTCTGATTGCCTTGATAAGAAAAGAACTCCAGAATTTATTGTTGATGATCACCTCTTGATGAAAACCAAATATCCAGTCAACATCATGTTTGGAGGGTCACTGAAGATGGTTCATTTTTCTTCATAGGTCCTCAGACCTACTAAATTTAATAAGATGTCTTTGTAATTAGTCTTGGGTTTTTAAAGAAAATGTTGCTATCTCAGAAATCTCCCCTGATTGTTCTGATAAGAAAGAACTCCAGAATTTATTGTTGATGATCACTCTGATGAAACCAAGTCCAGTCAACATCATGGTGTTTGGAGTGGTCACTAGTGATGGTTCTATTTTTCCATAGGTCCTCAGACTCAATAAATTTAACAAGATATTTTGTAATTGGTCTTGGGTTTTTAAAGTTGAAAATGTTGCTATCTCAGAATCTCCATTTGCTCAGATAAGAAAGAACTCCAGAATTATTGCTTAGATGACCATCTCCATGAAAACCAAAATATCCAGTCAACATCATGGTGTTTGGAGTGGTCACCAGTGATGGTTCTATTTCTCTTTCCATAGGTCCTCAGACTCAATAAATTTAATAAGATGCCTTGTAATTGGTCTTGGGTTTTTAAAGTTGAAAATGTTGCTATCTCAGAAATCTCCCTCTGATTGTTCTGACAAGAAAAGAACTCCAGAATTTATTGTTGATGATCACTCTGATGAAAACCAAATATCCAGTCAACATCATGGTGTTTGGAGTGGTCACTAGTGATGGTTCTATTTCTCTTTTTCCATAGGTCCTCAGACCTTCAATAAATTTACTTCAAGATGCCTTGTAATTGGTCTTGGGTTTTTAAAGTTGAAAATGTTGCTATCTCAGAAATCTCCTCCTTGGATTGTTCTGATAAGAAAAGCAACTCCAGAATTTATTGTTGATGATCACCTCTGATGAAAACCAAATATCCAGTCAACATCATGGTGTTTGAAGTGGTCACTGGTGATGGCAATGTTATGCCTCGATTCATCTTCCCACGCGGCTTCAGACTCAAAACGATGGCCTACATCAAGTTGTTTGAGGAGGTAGAGGGCAGCTGCTGGAGAATCCTATGTCTAGCAACAGGACCATGTCTTATGCCGCACAAACAGGAGAACCCAATCGTGGCTGTCAAATTTCTGCAACCCCTGGTCACCCCTTTCATCTGACCCCACCTAACTCTCCAAACTGCAAACCCCTTAATTATTATGCGTGAAGTGCAGTTGAGCGAGAGACGAACAAAATTCCTTGTAACACCAAAGATGAACTAAACGCAACATTTAGTAACTTTAAAAGCAGACCGTCCAGAAGAGATGCAAGAGATTCCGAAGTCGTTTAGAGGCCGTGATTGAAGCCAATCGCTATTTTATTGAACAAATTTACTCTTTAATATTTCAAAATATGTTTGCGCAACTTTGTTAAATATATCTGTTAAAATGAGATGTCAGTATCATTTTCATTTTTGCGTCAATTAGGCAACAATTTATCCATCTCACCGTATGTATATTCTTCATATATTAAAATATTCTTGATATATATAAAAATTGATATATTGCTTTCACGCACACACACGCACACACACACACACACACACACACACATATATATATATATATATATATATATATATATATATAAGGGATGACGATATATCTTCTTTTATGTGCCATGTACTTTCAGGACGTAGGCAATCATGGATTTCCACATCGCCCGGTTCACACTCCACCCATGTCTATTGAACAGGTGAAGAGGCTCATCCCTTGTTTCCTGTTTAGGTTGTGGTTTCCGGTTTTCTCTTTTCCAATCTTTTCACTCTTTTTTTTCGTTTTATTTGTTTATCAATTGGAGTAGATAGACTAAACTATCGCCCTGTTCACACTCCACCCACGTCTATTGAACAGGCGAAGAGGCTCATCCTTTGTTTCCTGTTTAGGTTGTGGTTTCCGGTTTTTCTCTTTTCCAATCTTTTCACTTTTACATAGCCCGCTACGCATCAGTGGCGTTTTCGCCTTGCTTGGGCTGATATGATTAAAAAAAAAATCTCCCTGTCCTTGAGGGCTCTCAGTACGATTTCTCCTATTACACTATGCAACCCTCGTTCCGTCATCCACCTGATTAGGTCCTTCAAATATGTTATCGTCTGCTTTCCCTTGTCTCTTTTTCCCTCTATCTGGTCTGTTAGTATCAGGTTCTCCAAGCCCTCCTTCCTCATTGCATGTCCCAGGAACTTTAGTTGTCTCTTCCTGATGCTCAGTATTAATTTCCTTTTCATCCCCATCCTTTCCAAAACTTCGTCATTGCTCACATGCTCGGTCCATGATATCCGCAGCACCCTTCATCTTCGAAGATATTGTCCAACATTCACTGCCATATTGAAGAACCGACATCACATAGCAATCCAGTACTCTCCTCTTTTTTGCTAGTGAAATTGTCCTGTTTCTTAATACTTTACTCAACTTCTGGAACGTTTTTTTCGCCATGTCAATTCGCCTTCGGATCTTAGTGTCGCACTTTCCGTCTTCTGTTAGAACACTTATTAGGTATTTAAATTTCTGTACCTGCTTGATTTTAGAGTCCCTCACTTGTAATTGGCATTTTGGGCTGCCCTTTTTGCTGATGACCATGCATTCGGTTTTCTTGCAGTTTATTTGTAGTCCTTTTTTCGTCACTCTCTTCAGCTACCTTCTTTAGGAAGTCTTGTAGTTTTCTTTCTGTGTCTGCTATCAGCACTGTGTCATCTGCGTACCTTATATTGTTTAAATTGTGGTCTTCAATGACAAATCCTGGCATAACTTGTAGGGTTCTCAGAATAGTTTTGGAAGAAAAATGTATGGAATAGTGTGATGTGTTTCGTCCCATGGGACTTCATCGAATTGAGTATTGCTTACGTTAATGTGATTACGAGTGAGAGACGCCGGGTATTCAAATATATGTATGAGCTACGTCTATATGACCGAGGATGTAGAACTCTCGATTTCCGGTATTTCTGGTATATTTGCCAGAAAGGTGAGCTTGTTTTTGAAGGTGAATTTGTTGCTATCGGTCTGGGGAGGCGCGATCACAGCGTGCGACACATTTGACTCACAGATTATAAGTGAAATTCACCAGAAGAAATTGTTTGGTCCGATGGTTGTGTTCGTCAGCGTAATAGTGTTGCCCGAAAAGCTGATCTCGCCATATTATGCGCTCTCCCCAAGAAAATGTAATTAAGGTCTGTTCAGTATAGCACCAGTATAAACCAGAGATGGGTTCTGTGGATGTTGAACAAATGTACCTGATCAGGCGTCACCAAAAAAATTACCTAACTACACTAGGAGGCAGATGGGTGAAACTTTGGCTTGTTATCTACAAGGAAAAAGTAATTACACCGTCAAATTTTATTTTGGAATGATATCTACATAGTAAAACATATAACATATACACTACCGGCCATAATTATTAGGCCACCCCAGTGTTTTAAAAAAAATGATGTATTTCATACTACTTTTTAGTATATTATTGCCAAGGCGATCATTCAAAATGAAAATAAAATGGTTCTTTTATCATTACTTTGCAAAATTTTACAAGGCAAATAGCGACAATTTACCAATCGCACCCTGTAGATTTTATATATATATATATATATATACTACCCGCCATAGTTATTAGGCCACCCCAGTTAAAAAAAAAAAAAAATGATGTATTTCATACAATTTTTTAGTATTTATTGCCAAGTGGATAATTCTAAATGAAAATAGAATAGTTCTTTTATTATTACTTTGCAAAATGTTACAAGTCATCCAGGAAGTCTTTGCTTTTGCCAGCCAATAAGAAGACGGGACTATCATGGGGAAGAGAGCACAAAAACTGGACACCAGAACAGTTCATTTGATGCACATGTTATTGTGCAGTATTAACAAAAGAACAATTCTATTTTCATTTAGAATTATCCACTTGGTAGTAAATACTAAAAATAGTATGAAATACATCATTTCTTTTAAAAAAACTGGGGTGGCCTAATAATTATGGCCGGTAGTGTACATAACATAGTGAAAATGTAATTACAATATAAAAAAAATCAATTAATTATATTCTGACGATAAACAGCACGTAGAACAGCTAAAAATGCTAAATAGAGGTCAGGAGCTTTGTATGGCAAAGTAGATTCATGACACGTAGATAAGAAGCCAAAGTAACACCAACGGATGTGCTCGGAAAGCAAGTAGACGGTTATTAAACATATATATATATATATATATATATATGTTTAATAACATATATATATATATATATATATATATATATGTATAAATTTTTTTACATACTTGTAAGATGCCGATATCCTTTCTTTCTTTCTTTCTTTCTTTTTAAAATTTCCTTTCTTTCGTTTAGTTTTTTTTCTTTCTCTTTTCCTTCCTTTGTTCCTTTCTTTCGTCTTTAGGTTTTATTTTTTTTTATTTCCTTTTCTTTCTTTCTTTCTTTCTTTCTTCATTTTGTTTTTTTTTCTTTGCTTCCTTTTATCCTTTCTACTTTTTCTTTCTTTCTTTCTTTTTATCTTTCTGTCTTTCTTTTTGTTTTCCTTCCTTCTTTCCTTTCTTTCGTCTAATTCTTTCTTTCTTTCTTTCTTTCTTACTGTTTTTTTCTTTTTTATTTTCTTTCTTTCTTTCTTTCTTTTCCTTTCGTTTTTTCTTCCTTTTCGTCTATAGATTTTATTTTTTTACTTTCGTTTTTTTATTTTCTTTCTTTCTTTTTCTTTCGTCTTTTCTTTATTTTTCTTTTCCCTTTCTTTTTTTCTTTCCTTTTTTGTCCTATCTTTTTTCTTTCTTTTCCTTTTTATCTTTCTGCTTTTCTTTCTTTTTTATTTCCCTTCCTTCTTTTCTTTATCTCGTCAAGTTCTTTCTTTCTTTCTTTCTTTCTTTCTTTCTTTCTTTCTTTCTTCTCATTATTTTTTTTTGACTTTCTGTTTTTATATGTTTTTGTTTTCTTTCTTTGACTTTTCTAGTTTTTTTTCTTAGAATCTCTCATGTCGACCGCATCCTCCAGCGTCCTGCTCACAGACAACGATGCCATCCTCATGTTTCGTTAATCTTATCCAATCCGTACCCTAACCCACAACACCGCCTCCTTCTACACCCTTTCCTCTTCTTCCTTCCTTTCTTCCTCTTCTTCCCAACGGCATCTCCTCCTTCCTTTCCGCTTTTTTTCTTTCTTCCGCCATCATATTTCTCACCGTCATCCTTGACAGTTTTTCGGGTTCTCCGTTAGAGAAACATTCAAATATTGAATCACATCAGTCAGATAAGTGCCGTACGTGATACACGCTTGGGCGATCATGTCTCGAAAGAGACATGACTGACTGCGAGAAGATTATCCCGCAGTAGGTTGCCATTACTATCTGCAGTAGACTGGTTGCCAGCCAAGGCTATAGAACCCAATCTGCCCTGTTATTTGACTCATAGCTAGAGGAGGAAGAGATGCATTATATTATTAAGTAGTAATTAGTGGGGGATCAGTTTATTACTTCATAGCAATATAAAAATGATTCCCCGCCTTATAGCCAGTTTAAGCCTTAATCATGCTTTCAACTATTATATTCAGTCAGTTAAGTGCCATACGTGATACACGCTTGGGCGATCATATCTTGAAAGAGACATGACTGACTGGGCAGAAGATTATCCCGCAGTAGGTTTCCATTGCTTTCTGCGGTAGACTGGTTGCCAGCCAAGGCTACAGAACTCAATCTGTCCTGTTATTTAACCCATAACTAGAGGGAAGAGACCGATTAATACCTCTCCCAAGGGTATTTGTGTGTAAGTGAATGCAAAGCATTACTGTTTCCAAAAACTTTTTAAAATCTAAAAATATTTTCTGCCTTTTTGATAGACCGTAAAAGTAAATCATTCAGTTTCATTTTGCCGTAAGTGAAGCGACAAGTATCAAAGTAGTAAATATGGTATTATTATAGGTTTCTTTTTAAGAGCACTAAGAATCTGCAGCCCCCAATATTTAACGAAAGAAGAAAAATACGTAGAAAACACATTCAGAAACTTACAATACCTGTATCACTTTATTCACAATGCAAAAAAGAAAGGCACATAATATATACAACCACAACAAATGAAACACTGTTAACAATAATAATCTAAATAATAACAAATACATTATACTACCCACCAAATCCATTGCATCTATTATCCAAAACAATTCTATCCCATCTAAAAAACATAAAGTAACAACTACCTCGAAATCTTTATGGACATTGTCAGATCTAAAAAGAACCCGAAACTATAATAATGAACAAGCAGGTATATACAAAATAAATTACCAAAATTGTTCTTCAGTGTACATCGGAGAAACAAGTAGAAAAAAAAAAAACGTATATATGAACACAAAAGAGACATCACTAATAAGAATCTAACGAACGTATTTTAAACACAAAGTTTAAAAACTCAGTCAGTTAAGTGCCATACGTGTAACACGTTCGGGCGATCATGTCTCGAAAGAGACATGACTGACTGCGCAAAGGATTATCACGCAGTAGGTTGCCATTGCTTTCTGCGGTAGACTGGTTGCTAGCTAAGGCTATAGAACTCAATCTGTCCTGCTATTTAACCCATAACGGGAAGGAAGAGACGGATTCCCAAGGGTGTTTGCGCGTAAGTGAATGCAATGAATTCAACTGGAATTCGAACTCGGCTCCCCGATTTCTCGTTCCGAGCCGATATCCACTGCACCACAACGCACATCCACCTGGTTACATATACGGCACTATAAAAACACATAAACCTAACTATCCTCTCCGTTCTATCATATCGCAAATTCCAACTCCGGCATAACAAAATAAATTAACCAACTCATTACCCCGCAGTAGGTTGCCATTGCTTTATGCGGTAGACTAGTTGCCGACTAAGGCTACCTTCTTAGTAAATATAGTGTTAAGTCAACATTAGAAGTATTCCAAATCTTAAAAAGAGAAAAACCAAACAATGAAATCATAGCTTCACTTGATGTTGAAAACTTATTTACCAACGTCCCGGTTCGTGAAACTATTCATATAATTATAAGGAATATATACAGTAACTCATCCTCACCCTCACTTAAAATTAATCCTAATATATTACGGAAACTACTATTAGTTTCTACTACTGAAGTCCCTTTCTTAGATCGTAATAATAATATATACATACAACGTGATGGTATCTCAATGGGTTTAGTACTGGGTCCGACATTCAGTAATTTCTACATGTCGAACCACGAAAATAATATATTTACAGCGGTTAAAAAACCATCCATTTACCTAAGATATGTTGATGTTACTTTATGTTAGTTAAAAATACAGACGAAATACTTCAACTTCAAAAACGTTTCCAAAATAATTATGTCCTTAAAATCACGCATGAACTTAACACTAATAACAAAATTCCCTTCCTCGACATATTGATAAACACAAATTATAACAAATTTACTATTTCACCATACAAAAAACCTACCAGCAGAAATTCATGTACACTTAACTACAAGAGCGAATGCTCATATTACTACAAAATAGCAATTATAAAAAAATCTAAGACATCGTGCAGAAACTAATTCATCCACAAAACAGATTTTCTACACTGAACTAAAGAATATAAAACAAACACTAATTAACAATAGCTTCTCAAACTATATAGTTGACGAACAAACAAGATGCTTTCTTAGAAGTCTCAATACCAAGCAGGTGAAGCACAGTGCTGTCACAACTAATCTCAGACATATTAATCTCCTATATCGCAATCAAATGCATACTAACGATAAACAAGATGAAGATATACTAAAAAATGAATACGAATATATCCTCAACAGATCCTAGCAAAAAAATTAAGTTAATCGTATACATTTTTAAAAAAATCATTTCACCCCAAGCAAGGCATTCCACTGCCACTATTGCGCTTGGGGCTACATAGGGGAAGCTAAATAGAAAGTGTGGTTAGATATAGGAAATGTCAGAAGGGGGGGGTGATAGATAGATGGGTGGGTGGGAAGAGTGTTTGAAAGAATGGAAGCGAGTTAGTTTGTTAGGAGGTGTCTATTAAACTTACATTTACACTCCTGGGGATTGTAGCCGTCGTGGAAGCAGTCATGTGGAAGGGAATTCCACAGTCAGAAAGTGCGAGAAAAGAAACTATTGGGGTAGAAGTTGCTGTTGCATTTCATCAGTTTCACTGTAAAAGGGTGGGATCTAGTTGCTAATCTAGTATCTCGTGCAAATTCAAACATAGGGGGCACTAGTGATCTAAGTTCATCGGAGCAGAAGCCGTGAAAGTATTTATAGAAGAGACACAGGGAAGCCACGTCGCGTCGGTATCGATCACATTACAGACCCTCCGCTGTACCTTGTCTAGAAGCCCAAGGAGAATAGCAGGGGCACCCGACCAGATATGGCAACAGTATTCAATGCACGGGCGGATGGTAGATTTATAAATGTGCAGGATAGATTCAGACGGAAAAAACTTCCGGGCCCTGTACAGAGAACCGACTACTCTAAATCTAGTATATCCAACTCACGCATTCGCAACGACTCTTTTCCTCCGGTTAGCGATTTAAAAAAAAAAAACTAACATAGTTTACAAATTCAAGTGCCTTTTGGGAGATTGTATCTTCAACGGATTAAACAACATTTATGTTGGTCACACTACAAACTCGCTCTCACGACGTTTGACACTACATTTAAACGATAATTCTAACATCTTCAGGTATTTAAAACAACATACCAGGCCACATACACAATTCCGCGAAATCCTCGTTGAAAACACAACTATACTTAAACATGAAAACAATAAACAAAAACTAAAAATACTCAAAGCCATGTACATAAAACAGTTGAAACTTAACCGGAACAAAATTAACTACGAAATCTCCACACACATTCTCAAATGCCTATAATATATAACAGAAGCGATTGGTTATCCCAATGGCGTTCTATACTTAATACTTCTCGCCCCCACTCTCGCGTGGTCATGTGAGACGCTACAAGCTGTAGTGCGATTTTCGCTTCCAGCACGCACGCACGTGTTCGCCAATCTCTCATACATACAAAATAGACGTTTACTAATATCGTTCGTCCGCGAACAGCTAATTACAACCAACACAATTGTCATCTTTGATAATGGCTGATGTAAGCCCAGAAAGGATTAAATAAAAAAACATGTATCATATTGTGATTTTCTTTCCTCTTTCAACGATAATGATATTAAGCTTATCAGACGATATGAAAAAAAAAATATTTAAAATAAATAGACAAAACTTGTCTATATTATTTAATGAAACATGCATCAATGAAAAAATGCTGCCTAAATACACACACACATGTATATATATATCCGAGTGAGTATAGAATGAGGAGAGAAAAGAAAAAAAAATTTTCTCGTCCAAAACATTCATTTAAAACAGTGCTCGATATATGGTGCATAGAGCTGTGAATATTTATTATGAATTATGTTTTAGAACATGTACATAATTTTTTCTAAATATGTCCTAGAAGAAGGGATGTGCGTTGTGGTCCAGTGGATATCGGCTCGGAACGAGAAACCGCGGAACCGAGTTCGAATTCCAGTTGAATCCATTGTATTCACTTACGTGCAAACACCCTTGGGAAAGGTATTAATCCGTCTCTTCTTTCCAGTTATGGGTTAAATAGCAGGACAGATTGGGTTCTATAGCCTTGGTCGGCAACCAGTCTACCGCAGAAAGCAATGGCAAACTAGTGTGGGATAATCTTCTGCCCAGTCAGTCATGTCTCTTTTGAGACATGATTGCCCACGTGTGTACCACGTATGGCACTTAACTGACTGATATAGAAGATATATATACATGTTCTAAAACATAATTTATATATATGTGTGTGTGTGTGTCTCTCTCTCTCTCTCTGTATGTATGTGTGCGTGCGTGTGTGTTTTGTCAAGCTTGAGAGCAAAAGGTAAGGTTCAAAATTATATTTCAGATGAAAAAATCCAAATAAACAAAGCAATCTCTTTCTCCAGAAACGAAAAATTGTTCCTCTCTTGCTATTCGATTGCTATTTCTATGGCAAATGTTCAGAGAAGATCTATTTTTTAGATCTAAGAGTTTATGACATCACAGCTAGGGTCCGTACTGCAACGTACATATACCATTGGTAAGGAGGAAGTCACACTCAGACAACATGTTCAGAACTGTCACTTTGTGGAACAGACTCCCGGTTAATCACTTTAACTGTTTCAAGACTAACCTTTATCTATCCTACATATCCCCATAATAAGCACATAATCTTTTCCCTTTTTCGCCTTTACAATACTCTCATTCAGTAATACTCTATTTTGAGTGGTTCTTGGGCCTCATGCTAGATTAGCAATAGTATTACAAAGTTAACTTTTTCTTTTCAAGTCCTAAAGAATTTAGAATAATCAAATAACATAGATATATTCACGGTAAACAATTTTAAATGTTATTTTGGAAGTAGGCACTACAATGTCTCTTCAAAGTTAGTATTTTCATATACTCTTAAGACTTTATATAACCCTAGAGTTAAAAAAAAAGAAATATTAAAACGAAAGAATCAGCAGATAAATTCTATGAAGATTGTCATTTCAAACCAAGTAAAGGCCTAGCAGAATATATCGCTAAAGTCCTGCGGCAAAATGACCTTCTAAACTAGCAAATTAGAATACGATATTGCCGATGCTCAGCGTGTGATGCCCACAGCTGCCTGAATATCAGAGGGTCCGGAACGCAGCCCCCGGGTTTTCGAACCAACAAGGAGATCAAAACATTCAAGGCTCATTTCCGCTGGTTTCGTGGTGAGGCCCAGATGGGTTTCACGATTGGTCTCGTTAGCACTTAACGGCTTGGATCTCACCAGGTTTTTTTCGCCAGCCCGAAGCGATCCCATGACTGGCTTCAGTTTCTTTAAAGGTAGGTCAGACAAGAGCAAATTTCAGGCATTACCTTAAATAAATAAATAAATAAAATATATTTTGTAAAAAAAAAAGAAAGAAAAAAGAAACGGGTACAAATGATGTTGAAATTACTCTGGAAATTGTACATTTAAAAACTAACCATTGTAAGCAGTGGTTGGTGCTTTTATCGCACAAGCGATTCATAAAGATGCCATTCTTCATTGAATTCAGATTAAAAAGAACGAGGGTGATCTGTTGAGCGGAGCATTTAAACACATTGTAATTTTTAGAGTTGCTTACGTGGAATGAACCGTGTTATATAATGGAGTCTTGAATATATATTCGTCAGTCAGTCAGTTAAGTGCCATGCGTGATACACGCTTGGGCGATCATGTCTCGAAAGAGACATGACTGACTGGGCAGAAGATTATCCCGCAGTAGGTTGCCATTGCTTTCTGCAGTAGACTGGTTGCCAGCCAAGGCTATAGAATCCGATCTGTCCTGTTATTTGACTCATAAAGGGAACAGAAATCTATTATATTATTATGTAGTAATTAGTGAGTGATCGGTTTCCTATTGTTATGAAGTAATAAACTGATCCCACACTTTATGACCAATATAAGCCTTAATCATTATTCCAACTATTATATTCAGTCAATCAGTTAAGTGCCATACGTGATACACGCTTGGGTGATCATGTCTCGAAAGAGACATGACTGACTGGGTAGAAGATTATCCCGCAGTAGGTTGCCATTGCTTTCTGCAGTAAACTGGTTGCCGACCAAAGCTATAGAACCCAATCTGTCCTGTTATTTGACTCATAGCTATAGGAGGAAGATATGTATTCTATTAAGTTGTAATTAGTTGGGGATCAGTTTATTACTTCATAACAATATAAAACTGATCCCCCACTTTAAGCCCAGTAGAAGCCTTAATCATGTTTTCAACTATTATATCCAGTCAGTCTGTTAAGTGCCATACGTGATACACACTTTGGACGATCATGTCTCGAAAGAGACATGAATGACTGGGCAGAAGAGTATCCCGCAGTAGGTTGACATTGCTTTCTGCGGTTGACTGGTTGCCGACTAAGGCTATAGAACCCAATATGTCCTGTTATTTAACCCGTAATTGGAGGGAAGAGGCGGATTAATACATTTACCAAGGGTATTTGCGCGTAAGTGAATGCAAGGAATTCAACCGGAATTCGAACTTGGTTCCCCGATTTCTCGTTCCGAGCCGATATCCACTGTAACAAAACGCATATCCTCAGCATAGTTGTATAAACCATAGGTAGGCTCTGTAGGAATTCAAGATACACAAGTGTGCATGAGAATTGATTGATTTTTTATGTTTTATTAACTCTTTCTGGGTTATTTAAAAACGAAACATGTATTGTAAGCATAATTCCTTTTTTTTCAAGTGAATATTACACTAAAAACTTTTTTGTGAATAGCAATGATTTTTCTAGGAACAAGTTGTACTATTTAAGCCATAGATGGAGGACGAGGTGGATTCATACCATTCCTAAGCATATTTGCGCTTAGGTTTGCCTGTCGGGTCACAGCCCTCCTCGATCTTTTGAACAGGAGTAGAAATTCATCCCTTGTTAACAGTTTAGGACTGAGATTACCTTTTTTTTTTAATCTTTCACTTCTGGTAGCCCATTGCATCTTGGTAGCATTATCTCCTTGCTTGGGGCAACGTCTCTTATTCTGTAAATGACTACCTCGAGTGGCTCTTGGGTACAGGTTGAAAATTTGAAAAAAAAAGTGAATCTAATGAAACCGTTACCCATAACACCGCACTAAGCTCGAGAAGATGACTGCAATAGGGACTTAGCTAGCCACCCAAGAAGACTAGCATTCCCGGAAACGAGCGGCTAGGCATTATTATTAATAGTAGTATGAGTTGGCTCGTACCGTCTAAAATACTATTGACGACCTATTATCCTACTTCTTCTATGTGCCCTGTCCTTTCAGGACGTAGGCGATCATGGCTTTCCACGTCTCCCTATCCCTGGTGGCTCTTTGCAAGCCTTCTCCTGTTACACCATGCAATCATTGTTCTGTCATCCACGAGCTGAAGCCCATAAATATAGAATATAAATGTATAGAAACTAGCATAACCACAAAATGGGGGATCAGTTTATATATTGATTATAATATGGAATTGACCCCCCATTTATATCCACATTAAAATTTCTTATAAACAATTGGCATATATCTTCTTCTATGTGCTCTGTCCTTTCAGGACGTAGGCGATCATGGCTTTCCACATCTCCCTATCCCTGGTGGCTCTTAACACACCTTCTCCTGTTACACCATGTAACCCTCGTTCTGTCATCCACCTGATTAGATCCTTCAAATATGTTATCCGCTGCTTTCCTCTGTCTCTTTTCCCTTTATCTGATCTGTTAATATCAGGTTTTCCAAGCCCTCTTTCCTCATTGCATGTCCCAGGAACTTCAGCTGTCTCTTCCTGATGCTCAGTATTAATTTCCTTTTCGTTTCCATCCTTTCCAAAACCTCATCATTGCTCAGATGCTCGATCCATGATATCCACAGCATCCTTCTGTAGAACCACATTTCAGTTGCTTAAAATTTTTCTTTGATGAGATTATCCCGCATTCATTGAAGAACTGACAACACAAAGCAATCTAGTACTCTCTTCTTTGTTTTTAGTGGAATTGTCTTGTTTCTTAATACTTTACTCAACTTCTGGAATGCTTCCTTCGTCATGCCAATTCGCCTTCGGATCTCTGTGTCGCACTTTCCATCTTCTGTTATAACACTTCCCAGACCGATCCTAAAAATAAGTAATTTATAAGAATTTTCTTTGATCGCATACACATGTAAGTGCCTAAACAGAACTAAAGAATTATGGTCCGCGTATTGGTTAAGAGCTGTAACCAATAAGATAATTGAATTATAGTCTGTGCAGATCATCTCTACTTTAGGACTAGCTGGCACAAAGGAATGGCACCCGAATTATTTTAGCTGGCGAACGGACTGACCATATAAACTGTTGGAGAATTAGATTGAACAAGAATGCTGGAGTGTGTATTCTCGTCGAGACGTTTACGAAATAGGAAGTTAAAATTAACCCTCTAGGGCCATTCGTATCATATTTGATACAGTATTTCCCTATTAGGAAACATTTGGTATTTCCCTCTAAGGAAACATTTGGTATTCATTGACTGAGCAGTCAGTACTGCTTTCATTTGAAATTTATAAAATATTTCTCTTAAAAAATTTTTCAGGAAAATATTTCTTTCAAGGCTTGTTTTCATACTGTATCAAATATGATACGAATGGCCCTAGAGGGTTAATAATATAATATGATTAAGGCTTCTACTTGTCATAAAGTGGGGGATCAGTTCTATATTGTTATGAAGTAATAAACAGATCCCCCACTAATATGATACGAATGGCCCTAGAGGGTTAAGACTAACAAAAAAGAGATAGGTGAGCGTTACTTACTGTTGCGGAGTAGTTTTCGCACTGAAGGTTATAATCGTGCTATGTCAGTTGCTAATCGACTTATCCAAAATGTTAGGAACTTGGTAATCTTCCACTGAAAGCTGACTCCTTAGTATTCGGCTAACTGCCGACTAATATCAACTACCTAGTAGTTCTACTAAACTCAAATAAAACTCTAAAGAACAATATTTATTCATGTATAAAAATATACAAATTGTGGCACAAAGCCGAAAAAGGGAAGGGGTAGAGGGTGGTCTTCAGTTAACTATCCTATACCTAGTTAAACACTATCACGACCCATTCACTCATTACAATTTGCTCAATCACCAAAAGAACCCATCCATCACCTTTCAAACCTTCATACACCATAATACCACATATTTACGAGGGGCCCCTTAAAAACGGGGGTCACTCTAAAGAACTCTCATGAACTTCCTGTTAACTCTTATTAACATAGGAGGGAGAGTCCATTATCTGAGGAATAGGTGTGTTTCACCATAATACTTATTCAGGTAGAGCAACCTAAAGAATGCAGAAAAAAGTGTCAGAACCATATCCATTTGGCGTTGAGGTTGTAACATTATGCATCTTAATACTGTTCATATTTCGTTTTTGGCAAATAATGGTTTCCTCTTCCGAGATATTTTTTAATCGCATTTGCCTTGTTATTCTAGCCGAGGTAGAAGATTTGCAACATTCATGGCTTGATAACGTCTACTTTCATCCGTGGCCCTTTTTTGGCTATTGTACTTATAAATAATTAAACATAGCCGTTAAATTGCCTTATGAAGAATCGATACTACTTGATATTGTAACAGCTGCTACTTCTTTTGGCAAAACGCACATGTTTCAAAACCCTTATTAGCAGCAACTGCTATTTTCGGCATTATAGGCATGGGTACCCCCCCCCCACTAAAAAAAACCCGAGCATGTGTAGCACGAATTTCAAGAGACTAGATCTCTTTTCAGACAGTATCGCAGAAGCCGTAGGTCGTGAGTTTTCTCGCCTGAGAGCATTACACTCACTCATTCCTTAATTTAAGAAGAAAGTAATCCTGGCCATATTTTCTTCTTTTTACAGGTGTAACACTATTTGGCGTGGATGAATAGAAATAAATAAACGAAGAGATCGATGGACATAACCAGAGAGAGATTTTTTAGGATGTTATCATTTTAAAAAAATTACTAGCGTCTTCATTTTGCCTGGAATAATCCGATAGAATGATTCCCGAGGACGATTCGATCTTTACCAGCCTTAAGATCAACTAAATACAAAGTTTGGATCGAAGAGTTCATCTCATTGATTATCCGCTGGAGTTGCGTATTCGGACAACCAGACCGGAATGCGAGGCGACTATTCTAAGAATATTCGTTAAATTTATTTAAAGGTCGCGATAAAATTAAAAAAATGGTTTTATCCCATTTTGGTCATTTTTGTTTGTCGGTTTATTTTAGCCAATTGAATGCAGATAATTCTTGTTTGTCAGACCGCAACACCTCACCCTTAAAAGCTAATCTAAAAAGACAATACAATCGTAAGTAACAAATTCGATTCGACCCTGTTTGCCTTATCCGAGTCAACTGATAAGACAACAAAAGGCAAGATGAAACTGGGAAGCATTCTAACAGAGGCCAAAAAGTGTGACACTGAGATTCGAAGTCGTATTGGTATGACCAAAGTAGCATTTCAGAAGCTAAGCAGAGTATTGAGAGACAGGAAAATTTCGTTAAAAACAAAGAAAACAGTACTGGACTTCCATGTAATATCTGTCCTTCTGTATGCCAGCGAATGCTGGACAATTTTCTCAAAGATAAAGGAAAGATTCGAAGCAAAAGAAATGTGGTTCTACAGAAGGATGATGAGGATACCATGAACCGAACATGTGAACAACGGCAAGGTTTTGAAGCGGATGTAAACGAAAGGGAACATCAGGAAGAGACAGCCGAAGTTTCTAGGACACATAAGGAGGAAGGATGGCTTGGTGAATTTAATACTCACGAAACTGACAGAGGTAAAGAGAGACAGGGGAACTCAACGCGAGGCATACTGGATGGTGTAGCAGGGTTTGGGAGAGATACCAAGAGGAAAAGTGTTACGATTGGCATGGAATAGGCTTAAGTAAAGGTCTATGATCGCTTACGCCTTGAAAGGACACAGCAAATGAAGAACAACAAAAACAAGAAGAGACTAATTCCGGCTTGTTTTCAAGAAAAAAAAAATTGCTTAGATTTGGTAAAAGGCACACGTATGAAGCACCCAGAAGTAATGGTCAACAAGATTAGCTTTATTATTATTCCACGCGATGTCTTCTTCTTCTTCTTCTTTTTCTTCTTCAGGACGTAGGCGATCATGGCTTTCCACGTCTCCCTATCCTGGTGACTCTTAGCACGCCTTCTCCTGTTACACCATACAACCCTCGTTCTGTTATCCACTAGCTCAAGCCCATACATTTAGAATATAAATGTATAGAAACTAGCATGGCCACAAAATGGGGGATCGGTTTATATATTGATTATAATATAGATTTGATCCCCCACTTTATATCCATATTATAATTTCTTATAAACAGTTGGCATATATCTTCTTTTTCTATGTGCCCTGTCCTTTAAGGACGTAGGTGATCATGGCCTTCTACGTCTCCCTATCCCTGGTGGCATTTAGAACGCTTTTTTCTGTAACACCACGCAACCTTCGTTCTATCATGTACCTGCTCAGACCCTTCAAATATGTTATCCGCTGCTAACTTCTGTCTCTTTTCCCTTCTATCTGGCCTGTTAGTATTAGATTCTCCAGACCCTCCTTCCTCATTGCATGTTCTAGGAACTTTAGCAGTCTCTTCCTGATGCTCTGTATTAATTTTCTTTTTGTTCCCATCCTTTCCAAAACCTCATCATTGCTCACATGCTCGGTCCATGATATCAGCAGCATCCCTCTGTAGAACCACATTTCAGATGTTTCAAGTTTTTCCTTCATCTTTGATGATATTGTCCAACATTCACTGCCATATTGAAGAACTGACATTACATAGCAACCCAGTACTCTCTTTTTTGATTTTCTTGTCTCTTAATACTCAGCGTCCTTCGCCATGCCAATTCGCCTTCGGATCTCTGTGTCGCACTTTCCGTCTTCTGTTATAACACTTCCCAGATATTTACATTTTTGTACTTCGATGTAACTCTTTTATTTGTAGTAGTTAAAAATTGAACGTTCTGTCGGTTGTGGTCGTCTGTTGGATATAAACTCTGCTTTTAAGCGCACTTTTTGTAAAAAAGATTTAGCGGCAGGCAACCTTCGCTGTACGAATAGATTAAAAGTAAAGTTGTTCTTGTGGTCACAATACTAGACCTTTGCCTTTTTATTTTACATTATTTACGTTTTCTTTCATTCTAAAACTAAACGATATCGCCTGATAAATTCTGTGGGATCTTTAAAATATACTCTAACACGAACCGAAATTTTTATTACGTCCAATGAGTATGTTAGAGTTGGAGTGAGTTTTGTTTAACGGCATATCAACCTCTGTGGGTTGTTTAATGCCAAAAAGGTAGAGTTTTAAGGTATTTTTTGTTAATGTTCGGTTATAGTGAGAAGGTTGATTTAGTCAGATTTTAATGAAAATATTTTGTTTATTATTATTTTTTATTTAGGAAAATGTCTTCTAGTTTTGTATTAAAAAATGTTTTGCTGAGAATTTTTTCCTTCAAAAATGTGTTGCGAAAATATTTTTTTCTTCAAAAATGTATTGTTGGTAATATTTTTCATTCAAAAATGTATATTTTTCTATAAAAGTCTATTTTTAAGTATATATTTCAATAAAAATGTATTTTCATACTTTCGTAGTGTATGGCCCCAGTTTGGGGGGGGTTAACTATTTGCCCATAGCTGGGACCCTAACAGGTGCTACCACTCTGGGTCAGGATAGACCTGAGAACAATAGCAATTAACCTCTCAATCAGAGGCCTTGCTGCTGGATGCAGTTTACCGTCATACCCAGGAACATGTATGTTACAGTTTCATTTAAGAATATTCTTGTTAAAATGCCCGTCTAATATATTGATAAATACAGTGTACAGGAAATAAATTCAGTTAATCGCCATACGTAATACATGCTTTGGGCGATCATGTCTCGAAAGAGACGTGATTGATTAGTCAGAAGGTTATACTGTAATATAACAATCTGGCCCTACCCGAGGAAGTGATGCAAGCGATGGTGTTTTCCATCGGTGAAGGGGGCGGCGAAGCGACAAGACAGGTGTTTGTGAAATACATCCTGTCAAAGCCGGAGCGGATGTCGTTTTGACCTTATTTCCGACAGCGGCGGAAATGGCTACAGAGGCAAACAGATCAGGTGCCTCTTAGAATTACGTGGGCGTTGCGTGGGCGAGGCAAAAAACCGGAAGGAAAGTCCCGGTTCTAGAGGACTATATAAAGACCTCGTCACACGGATTCGCCAGTAGCAGAGAACGGCCGGTGGAAGCAGAGAGAGACAACACAGGCAGACTACACTCCCGTCAGCCATTCTATATGCGCCCTCACCCTTTCCGTTCTCTATTCCACACAGTTCGTAGTCATTAATAAAAATATAACCTTATATTTTTATATATGCGTGTTTGTTGTTTTGTCGTCGTACGGCGATATATAACAATACCGCAGCAGGTTGCCATTACTTTCTGCGGTAGTCTGTTTGCCAGCCAGGGCTAGAGAACCCAATCTGTCCTATTATTTAACCCATAACTGGAGAGAAGAGACGGATTAATACCCTTCCCAAGGGTATTTGTGCGTAAGTGAATGCAAGGAATTCAACTGGAATTCGAACTCAGCCCATCGATCTTTCGTAGTGGGCACAAAATTTAACGTGTTATTGCAAAAGGATATATTTCTGCTTTAAGGAGCAAGAAAATGATGTCAATACTTAATCCCCGGATGGCGGCGAAGGTCAAGGTCGCCAAATTCGTGATTCACGTCTGCGGAGTTATAAAAGATAAACAGAAAATAGGATTCTGGGAAAGATGCAAAGGGGAGATGAGGCGGGGAGAGAGAGAGAGAGAGAGAGAGAGAGAGAGAGAGGGAGAGCGAGAGGGTGAGAGTTAGAGAGAGAGAGAGAAAAAGAGAGAAAAAATAAAACCGACTCACTAAGAGAAAAGATCAAACACAATTCGAGATGAACACGAGAGTGTGCGTGGTCTCCTCACTCCCCACACTCTCTTTGTGTATGTGTGTGTGTGTGTGTGTGTGCATGTGTATGTGTGTGTAAGCATGTGCGCGTGCACGATTTTATCCCCTTTTTTGTAGCTTACAGATATTTTCTTACGGCATACATGCAAACATTTATATCCACATTAAAACATACAAATATTTGATCAGAAATCACACACACACACACACACACACACACACACACACACACACACACATATATATATATATGTATATATTGTGCATTTTTGCAGTAGAAACTTTTCTTGTTTTTACGAAGACTACCGAAATATTTATACGAGAGGATGCTGAAAAGTCCTTGTCCCGATTTTGTTCATTTTTTTCCAGTATTTTAGAAATGGGATTTAATGCATATATATATATATATATATATATATATATATATATATATATATTAGTCATCCGCAGACAGATCTGTTTTGCTGCATCACAGCTCATCAGTACCGTTAGACAGCCGATTGCTTTTAGCCAGGATTGAAATCCGACCGAACTGACATCCTGATTGAGCACTCTGGAAGAATGGTAGACTTTGAAAAAACAGTAGCTAATCTAGCATCTATTATATATATATATATATATATATATATATATATATATATATATATATATATAATAACGGGAGATTACTGAAAAATGAATATAATGCTAATAAATGGTGTTATACAAACCACATAAATACACCTCCCTCTCCCGCTTCCCCTCTTGTATACATGGAAACCTAGGTAACGAGTGTGTATTTCATTATAGGGGACACACACACACACACACACACACACACACACACACACACACACACACACACACACACATTATTGTAACATAATTAATTTAACGTTTTCGAGACACAGAATTTTCTATGTTTCGGAATAATATTTTTAATATGACTCCATTTTTAAGCAATCAATTTTGGTGTGACTAACGGAAAAATTTTTTTCCCAGAAGCCAAAATATTAAATTAATTATATTACAAGAATTTAGCTCGACTTTTGTGTTGAGCACGATAAAATTAAAAATAAACGTTAACGAACAGGAAATTTCTTATTGTCCTTTCGTTACATTATTATATATATATATATATATATATATATATATAATATCAGCATGCAGTGTGGGTATAGAAGAATCCAAAGGAGTATCATGTACATACAGTGGTAGGATAACTCTCTGAGAGAGCTATAAGCATATATGCATATAAATACATGTAGAGCAAATATGAGAAAAATTAAGACAGTGTAAAATCTTTTGTAAAATAAAGACGGAAGCTGACACTGGTTCGCCTGAAATAGGCCCACTCTTCCGATTCACCATGAAATAACGTGTCTGTCTTTATTTTTAGTATAGATATATAAGAATTTGTCACTTTAACTGTGCAGGTTCATGCCGACTTCGAAGTTTAGTGAGGACACGGCTATGATGTCTTTACTCATCGGGGATGAAATATATATTGCTTGAAATTTGTTCTATTTAAGAGTGCTTAATATCAGAGATAAAGCGTTTATAGATATCGTCTAAAGATCACTTGAGGCGTGAAATTCACCGTCGCCATGCAATGTTGATTCCTATGCTCACACTCACTTTCGCTCTCTCTCTCTCTTTCTCTTTTTATGAATATATATATATATATATATATATATATATATATATATATATATATATAATAATGATGGTAATATATATTTAATAATGATGGTAATTTTTTTATCGGAAGCACCATGGCCCTTAACGAAGAAATGTGCTTTCAATCTCATTCTTCGTATGAGGTCTTCAGTCTTTAGGACCAACTTCTGAAAGTACTCCTGTTTGTTTGGGATAAGAATATTTTTCTACGAAATGTCGAAATTCAGTTTATTCATGTTCAAATTAATATTAATAGTAAAAGTACTCAGCTTAATAGAGGAGCGGATTATCCAAGAGAATAAAAACGAAGAAGGTTACCATCTTTATTAACTGTCTGATTAGACATTGTTTTTACGATGTCGAAAGAAAATTTTTTGTAGTAAATTATAATTTGTACATGTTCTAAACTACAACGTCTTCGCTCTGATTAATTAAAAGAAACACACGTAAATTTTATATCTTCCCACATACATACACAGCAAACCGAAGGTTTTTGTTATTTAAATGTAAATCATCTGTACAGCCAACATCAAACATTGCATGATGAAGAGAATCTATCTTGAAACATAGAAATTACCGTGTCGCAATGTACAATTAATTCATAACTATATATCAGTCAGTTAAGTGCCATACGTGATACACGCTTGGGCAATCATGTCTCGAAAGAGACATGACTGACTGGGTAGAAGATTATCCCGCAGTAGGTTGCCATTGCTTTCTGCGGTAGACTGGTGGCCGACCATAGAAACCAGTCTGTCATGCTATTTAACCCATAACTGAAAGGAAGAGACGGATTAATACTTTTCCCAAGGGTATTTGCGCGTAAGTGAATGCAATGAATTCAATTCAACTGGAATTCGAACTCGGCTCCCCGATTTCTCGTTCCGAGCCGATATCCACTGCACCACAACGCACATCCCACAATATATATATTAATCGTATCACCCCGAGCACGGCGGTAACGCCACTGATGTGCAGGGGCTACATAAGAGTAAAAAGATTAGATTGAAGAGAGTGAAGAGAAAGACGAACCAGTTAGAAAGAAGCAAGAGAAGGATGGGAATACAGGTGTGATGACAGTTGCAAAGGTAGAGAGAAAGGAAAGGATATACGGGGTAGTGAAAGAACTAGAGTCAAGTGGTTAATAGATGAGTGTTGACATTGCATTTAAATTCCTGGAGGTTGTAGCCGTCAGGAAAGCAAGAACATAGAAGCGAGTTTCACAGGCGAGAAGTGCGAGAAAAGAAGCTGCAGGAGTAGAATTGTCGTCTGGATTTGGTTGATCTAATTGTGAATGGGTGAGACCCAGTTGCCAATCTGGTTGCATGAGTAAATACCTGTTGCAGAGGCACCAGTGACTTAAGTTTGTTGGAGCAGAAGCCATGGAAGTATTTATAGAACAGACAGAGGGAAGCCACATCCCGTCCGTGAGGAAGTGGCTGGAGTTGAGTCGCCAAGTCGCTACCTATCGCATACTGATTCTCCTTTGGAGCCTGTCAAGAACACTGAGATGAACAGTAGGGCCCCCTGACCATATATGACAGCAATACTCCATGCACGGGCGAATGGTTGATTTGTATATATGCAGGGTGGATTCAGGCGGAAAAAATATCCTGACCCGACACAGTGACCCAACCTTCCTAGCAGTGTATTTAGCTATTGACTGAATGTAATGGTTTCACTTGAGATCGGAATAGAGGCTCAGTCCGAGGTATATATATATATATATATATATATATATATATATATATATATATATATATATATATATATATATTAGATTGTATTAAATCAATTATCCAATAAATTATCTAAAAAGACGCAGTTAACGAAATATCAGGCTTTATCTAGATTTGGACACACGCACATGCACAAAGGATTTGTATGGAATAGGGAATCATGAATTTATATAAGTAGAATTAGAAAAGCTCGTGAAAGTGTGTGTGTGTGTGTGTGTGAGAGAGTGAGGAGGTGGTAGGTGAGAGTGAAGATGGTGATAGAAAGAAAGAACTTAAGAAAATAGTCGGACACATATTTAAGAAAGAAAGAAAGCCAATGTACTTTACACCGGATAACGAAGCAGGCGCCTAACAGTCAAATTACGTGGTTCGGGCACAAATTCAAATGAAACAAAACATCGACTTGTGTTTGTGTCATTAAAAATTTGCCGCGTTCAGCGTCGGATTTTCTCAAAATGGTTTCCTGCTCGGCGGCCATGTTGTTTTGCGCGCTGAGGAAGTCGATGGTAAAAAGCAGCGAACAAGATTGGTGGGGACAAAATGTCTAAGCTGTAATGCTCAGAGCAGAAAATATTTGTTTCTTTGATTTTCCTTCATGCTACTGCTGTTAATTTGGACATCTTCTTTGATTATATTTTATATTGTCACTTGTGATATTTTTAGTGCGGATGTTTTGTTCCTGGGCGACAATCTGTAAATAATTTTCTAGATATTTCGACAAAATTTATCATCTTCATCATTATCAACATCAATTTTGTTATCGAAGCATTACTTCATATTTCTACTTTTTATTGTTGTTATATTATTATTAATATTGTTTGTATTGCTTATACTATCTTTATTTGTACTAACATTATTTGTACTTATTGGTACTAATATTTTTTTTTTAATCGTATCACCCCGAGCAAGGCGGTAACGCCACTGATGTGCAGGGGGCTACGTAATAGTGAAAAGATTGGAAAAGAGAAAGCCGGAAACCACATCCTAAACAGGGAACAAGGGATGAGCCTTTTAACCTGTTCAATAGACGTGGGTGGAGTGTGAACCGGGTGATAGATAGATCTATCTACTCCAATTGAAAAAAAAAAAAAAAGAAACCAAAGTGAGAAGATTGGAAAAGAGAAAAGCCGGAAACCACATCCTAAACAGGGAACAAGGGATGAGCCTCTTAACCTGTTCAATAGACGTGGGTGAAGTGTGAACCGGGCGATAGATAGATCTAGCTACTCCAATTATTTTCATTATCTAAAAACGTAGATAATCTATACCAGTATTGGACGTTTCTGTCTGTGTGTCCGTATATATATATATATATATATATATATATATATATATATATATATTAGTCATCCACATAGAAGCCTGTTTCGCTGTATCACATCTCATCAGTGTGACTACACACATCCACTTGCTTCTGGCCGGGATCGAAACTCAACCGATTTGGGTATCAGTCGGAGTCGCTACCCACTAAGACATAGGCGCATGGTATCAGGGAAGGGAAATTTAACCTGTTGTATATAAGCAGTGTATACATAAGCCAGTCACCGAATATTTCAATCCTGGGTTAAAAGCACTGTGATACAGCGAAACAGATCTATCTGCGGATGACTATATATATATGTATATATATGATAAAATATAGTTTAAATATGCGATATCTATGGATTAAAGTGCTCAATATCAGAGATAGAGCGTATGTTAATATAAAAGTGGACATTTTAAACGCCATCGTCAAAATATGGCCTGACGATGGTGTTTTAAGAATGAAAACACACTGTTACCTACGGATGTTGATTTTAATGTCCTCTTTGATATATATATATATATATATATATATATATATATATATATATATATATAAGAAAGTAGCTAACCTAGAGAGCCAACGAACTTACTAAGTTTTCATCAAATTGTATTTTCAGAGCAAGTTAGCTCTTAATGTTCAAGTGCTTAGTTCGTTTCTTTTTTTGTTTCTATTTTTTCCTCTCCGAGTTTATACTCGGTGGGTTTTTCGAGACTTGTTCAAAGTCAAATTTACAGTTATATATATATATATATATATATATATATATATATATATATATATATATATATCCCAGGTAAGAAAGCAATCGGAGTCTAACCGTACTGATGAGCTGTGATACGGCGAAACAGATCTGTCTGCGGATGACAATATTTACGCACTCACACCTTGATTGAGCACTCTGGAAAAATAGTAGACTTTGATAAACAGTAGCTCCTCTAGCATGTACGCATCGCTCATTCAGTGAAATGAATTAGAGCACTCTAGCTATTGGGCACGTATAATGATATGCGCTAAAAAGTCTGCCTACTTCCACCGAACGCCCATAGCCCAGGGGTAGGGTCGCCGACTGACACCATTTTGGTCGGGTTTCAATCCCGGGTAAGAAAGCAATCGGAGTCTAACCGTACTGATGAGCTGTGATACGGCGAAGCAGATCTGTCTGCGGATGACAATATATATATATATATATATATATATATATATATATTAAAATTTGGAAGTTTAGCCTATTACGTTACCAAAGCTTCAACCTTTCCTTTCGTCAGGCATTGTATAAATTGATTTCTTAACGTTTTATTTTGAACGCACAACAGGAATTCAAAAACGCATAAAAGAAATTTTTAAAAGCTGTACTTTCTAATATATATATATACATTATATTTTAGAACTTTTATTTTGTCACCTTACTCGTTTTGGAAATTATAATACAGCCAACTTTTCCTTTTAGCACAATGTATGGCATGGCTTTTCTCAATATACTCCAACTTACATTAGGGTTTTTTATAGATTTCTTTTTAATCTCCACACATAGTTGGTTAGTTTGGTACAATTTTTTAGATTTTCTAATTTGAATGATGATTTGTGGTTATATCATCGTTTTTTAAAATAGGATCTGGTGTAATGGTCAGCAAACTTACCTCGCTGAGTCAATTCCGGCTGAGTGGTGAATTCTATATTCACTGGGTTCTCCTTACTATATATATATATATATATATATACTATACTCATCCGCAGACAGATCTGTATGGCCTGACGATGGTGTTTTAAGAATGAAAACAGACTGTTACCTTCGGGTGTTGACTTTAATGTCCTCTTTGATATATATATGAGCAGATTGAACATCAAAATTTTGGGCATATGAGAAACTAGATGGCCAAATAAATGGAGACTTCAGTAGCGACAACCACAGGATCATATATGCACGAAAAGGGAGTTGGCTTAATACTAGACGAAGAAATGAAGAAATGCATTCTAGGATATTGTCAGTTCTTTGAAAGAGTTATACTGGTTAAACTGAAAGGGAGAATCTTCATCATAGTAATTATAATAGTCTATGCAACAACAACGCAAAGCACTGAGGAAGAAATAGAATTTTTCTTTCCACTCTTGACAATGCCAAGGCTCAGTGTAAAGCCCAAGAAATTAGAATCATCATGGGAGACTTGAATGCCAAAGTAGGCAAGAAAAAAGAAGAGACACCTGGCAAACTTTGGATTAAGAATCTGCAACGACCTGAGTGAGTGATGGGTCCAGTCGTGTAAGGTGAGTGACCAGGTGATAACCAACACCTGGTTTCAAAAACACCCAATACTTTTATGGACATAGAGAAGCCCAGGAAGCGACATGAAAAACCAAATCGATTATATATCAATAAACAAATGATTCAGAAACGCAGTGTTTCAATGCAAACCTATCCAAGTGTCGACTATCGAAGTGAAAATCTTCCCATTATCTGTAAACTATGGGTGAAACTTCGGAGACTGAAGAAGCCTAGAGCAATACCCAGACTGCAATAACAGGAACACAAGATTAAATATGGCAACAGTACTTAATGCATGGAAGAACGGTTGATTTATAAATGTGTAAGATAATCTATAAAAGAATAACTCTTACAACAGACCTCAAGTAGAATGACTATATAGAATCCATAGCTAAATCCGCTGCTAAGAAAGTCGGTTCTCTATGTAGGGCCAGAAAGTTTTATATGACGATATAAAAATCTACCATCCGCCCGTGCATTGAATACTGCTGCCATATCTGGTCGGGTGCTCCTGCTATCCGCCTAGGTGTCCTTGACAAAATCCAACAGAGAATCTAATGTGATAGATCCCAACTTGGCAGCTCAGATGCAGTCACTTTCTCACCGGCGCAATGTGGCTTCCTCGTGTCTCTTCTACAGATGTTTCCATGGCTTTTGTTCCAATGAACTTAGCTCACTGGAACCCCCTATAAATAAATAAATTTACTCTAGCATCAAGATTAGCAACTAAGTCCCACCCTTTTTCTGTGAAACCAATAAATTGTAAACGCGAATTCTACTTCATCAGCTTCTTTTCTCGCACTTCCCGTCTGTGGAATCTTATTCCATTTACTTGCTTCCCCGACAGCTACCATCGCCAAGAATTTAAATGTAAAGTCAATAGTCATCTCCTATCTCACTAACTTACATACTCCCTCTCATGCTTTTTTCTCCGTCCACCCCATTCTCATCAGTATTCTCTTCCTTCTCCAACTCTCTTCCTGACACCCCCTGTAACCTATCACTCTTTCTCATAACATTCTTCCTATGTAAACCCCTGCACAACAGTGGCAGTAAAATGCCTTGCTTGGGGCTACAGGATTATAAAAAAAAAACTGAATTGTTATCTCTTTGTGTTATGGGAAAACACTCCTATTCCTCAAATAATGCACTCACCCTCATATTAATAAGCGTTAACAGGAAGTTAACTCGACAAGTCTTGAAAAGTTCTTAGGAGTTCTTGGGAAGTTCATAGGAGTCCTTTAGAGTTATATTGGAGTTCAGTAGAACTACTAGGCAGTTGATATTAGACGGCTGTTTTCCGAATACTAAGGAGTCAGCTTTCAGTGGAAGATTGCCAAGTTTCTATCATTTTGGGTGCGTTAAGTCGATTAGCAACCGAGATAGCACGATTATAACCTTCAGTGCAAAAACTACTCCACAACACTTTATTAACGGTTTTTAACATTTAGTATAAATTTCAAATTTCTTTAGAGTCGATGATTAGCGTTCCTTATGCAGAACAGAACTATGACAACTGTTAATAATTCAATGCATTGTAGTATATTACGCTGGATCTGGACAAACAACAAGGAATACGTATATATAAAAATATATTTTTATACTTCGTCGGTGACGATTTTGCTGAGCAGGAGGACAGACGAAGAGAGATCGCACATACGGAGGAGACGTCGGGCGTCTTTCTCCCTCCAGCCAAAAATTCTAGACTTTCATATCGTCTTAAAATTTCTACTCGATGCTCGTTTTGTCCGTTGCTGTATGTTGACGTCGTCTACGCCCGGATATATCCGTCAACTATCCTTGTCCTATGTTGACTTTTGCTTACGGACGGATGTATCTGTCAACCACATTGCTGAACCATCGCCTTTCAAGCCGGTTGTCACTGTTTCTTGACCTGACCTAAGGCCGAATGTATTTGTCAGTTATTTCAACCGTTCAAGGTAATATAATACATTATTTATCTGGCTTTGATATTCGAAACTTAATTTAGTGGATATATACATGCATACAAATATATATTAATGGATATTTAATCAATCACTTTTCTTTCAAACACCTTTCATTGGAGAAGCCGAAAAAGACAGAATTATTTTTTCTTAATCTTTTCTACATAATACAGATTTAGCTATTTTAACCATTCATCTTCACATTAATATCACGAATATCAATTTATTTAATTTATATATTTCCGGATATTTACTGGAACCATGTACATATTATCATCACTGGACATTCATTCGACCTTATTCAAGAAATTTTTCCACTTCTTCTGTGCAATCAAAACATCTTGCATTCCAATAACGTAGCAAATAGAGATTATGACACAGGCCGGGGTCTGATCAACCTTGGCTGGGTCAACCTGGGGAGAAGGTATGGTGTTTTTAAAGGACCGAAACCGTCAATTAACCAGGGTAACATCACTGATGATGTGTCCTAACTGCATCTAAATGATGTATTTTTCAAATTCAAATTCAAAAATTCGATTTTGTAGGAGTTATGAAATATAAACATTGTCCATAATTCTTATTGTCCTATTTTCAAGGTAATGTAATACAGTATTTATCTGGCTTTGATGTTCGAAACTTAATTTAGTGGATATATACATTTTTTTTAATCATCTCACCACAAGCAAGGCATTCCACTGCCACTATTGCGCATGGGGCTACATAGGGGAAGGTAAAGAGAAGGAGTGGTTAGACATAGGGAATGTCAGGAGGAAGGTGACAGATGAGTAAGGATAGCGAGGATGAAGGTTGGGCAGATGGGAAGAGTGTTTGATAGAATGGGAGCAGGTTAGTGTGTTAGGAGGTGTCTATTGACCTTACATTTAAACTCCTGGAGATTGTAGCCGTCGGGGAAGCAATCATGTGGAAGGGAATTACTCAGTCGGGAAGTGCGAGGAAAGAAACTGTTGGAGTAGAAGTTACGGCTGCATTTTATCGGTTTCACTGTAAAAGGGTGGGATTTAGTTGCTAATCTAGTATCTCGTTCAAATTCGTATTTAGGGGGCACCAGTGATCTAAGTTCATCGGAGCAGAAGCCGTGAAAGTATTTATAGAAGAGACACAGGGAAGCCACGTCGCGCCGGTGGGAGAGAGACTGCAGGCGGTCTGCCAAGTCGGTATCTATCACATTACTGACCCTCCTCTGAAACTTATCGAGAAGCCCGAGGAGAACAGCAGGGGCACCCGACCAGATATGGCAGCAGTATTCAATGCACGGGCGGATGGTAGATTTATAAATGTGCAGGATAGATTTAGACGGAAAAAACTTCCAGGCCCAACACAGAGAACCGACTTTCATAGCAGCGGATTTAGCAATGGATTCGATATAGTCATTCCATTTGAGGTCCGCTGAAAGTGTGAGACCAAAGGAGGCGTAGTATTTTACTCTCTGGGAGGCAAGCCTGGTCCATGCTAATGGGAGGTAGGTGAGATTGTCGATAATGGTATGCATACAAATATATATTAATGGATATTTAATCAATCACTTTTCTTTCAAACACCTTTCATTGGAGAAGCCGACAAAGACAGAATTATTTTTTTATTAATCTTTTCTACATTTTTCCATTTTGTAGGAATTATGAAATATAAACATTATCCATAATTCTTACTGTCCTAAGCGCTTTCGGTCACTTCAAGAGTGTTTTTGTCTCTGCTGCTATTTCATCTCGTGTTTTGACTGTTACATCATTTAATAGTGAGAATGGAATTTTGATATCTTTTTAAAATACAAAGAAGCTCACGCGAATTCTAGTCACCTGCGGTACGTGAGGACTTGGCATGAACACTCCTTTTTCAAAAACACAAAAATAAAGTACTATGTAAATTGTATTGTCTTCGCTCTTCAGGGTCATTTAATTTTCTTTCTGAGAAAAATTACAGTTATAGGTCTCACGAAACTTCGAAGTTGGCATGACTGAAATAACACCGCTTAGCTAAGTGATAAGTTAATTATATATATATATATATATATATATATATATATATATATATATATATATATAATTTAATACATTATTCTTCTTAGCAAATCTTAGTCTTTTTAAGACTAACATTTTTAACGATTTTACAATTAATTTTATGATCGCTTGCTAAGGCTGGAATTTTAAACATTTTAACGAGAGATTTGAGAATAACTTGCCAAAACTGGCATTTTAAAAGCTTTTACGACTGATTTTAAAATCGCTTGTTAAGAGTAAGACTGACATTTTAAACTGATTTGAAGATCGCTTGCCAAAACAGGCATTTTAAAAATCTTTAGGAATGATCGCTTAACTTATTAACTGAGTTTACAACTGATGTTATAACCGCTTGCTCAAGCAGGCATTTAAAATATTTTAATGAACGATTTTAAAAGTTTTTATGAGTGATTTTAAAATCGCTTGTTAAGACTGACATTTTAAACGGTTTTAAGAGCGTTTTTTTAATCGATGGCTAAAACTGGCATCATAAACTTTTTTCGATCGATCTCATTTACTGGTCTAAATTTTACTCTGTCGTCGTTTTTTATCTAATTGTAATTTAAAAAATTTGATTTTTTTAATATGTAAAATATATATACTAGCTTTGTAAATAAATAATTTTAATTACTTTGAGCCCTCTGACTGGATCAGTTTTAATATTTAATTTTTAATAATTAATATTAATAGAACTTTCTTTGGAATTTTACCATATAACCGCTTTCTTTTGTATATATATATATATATATATATATATATATATATATATACAGTACTGTGCAAAAGTATTAGGACAAGAACTATTTTATCTTTTATTAGGCATCAAAGTAACGTTTAAAATCACCCCTGTCCTAATACTTTTACACACTACTGGTAGTGTGCAAAAGTATTAGGACACGGGTGATTTTCCTAAAAACCTCACTGAAATTAAAATACAGGGTAAAAAGCCATGTAAATTGCTAATAAATATTGATTATTTAAAACTAGGTGCAAAAGAAATGTATTAAAAAGAAGTTATATTTAATTTTTCCTATTTTCTTTTAAACAAGTTATTTTGAAACTACTCATTATTCTATTATCTTATCCCTCCCCCACCCCCCGGAATTGATAAATCTAATGTTCCTTCGCAAGACACACTTTGGGAACAAATACAAGCTGCTTGGCAGGAGATACCATTAGATACATTGAAGAAGCTTGTGATGTCAATGCTTGGGCTGTGATCAAAGCAAAAGGCTATTATACTAAATCTTAAATTTATTTTGTAACAAGTATTTTTCTTGTTAAACTGTTTGTTGAGGAAATCAAATAAAATTACTTTAATTAAATTGTTTATTTTTTGTCAATATGCCTCATAAAAGATAAAATAGTTCTTGTCCTAATACTTTTGCACAGTAACTTATATAGTTAGTTATCTATATATTTACTTTGTCGACATTTAACTGGGTTGTTATAAACAAACGCAAGCTTAAAATTTATTTTGACGGGTGACATTTTAGTCCCCATCTCTTCAGACTGAAAAAAAAAAATAAATAAAAGTGTTTAATTTTATAAGAACATTCACAGAACAGGAAGACACGTCGTATGACCCAGAAAGGATTTTTTCCGGGTGTTATCGGGTTAGAACCTTAAAAATTGTAAAGGGGTGAGAAGTAAATTATAAACTGACAAATTGTAGCGATGGACAAGGCGTGTCACCGCAGAACCGAGATATGTAAGCTACACGTTTATACATACTCATATATATATATATATACTGGGCCTTATACTGGATAAAAAGAAGATTATGTTGTACACATCTTTCAAATATCGAAGAAACACATTCATCGATAATCAACATTCAAAATTCTGAGTTTGACTTTTTTAAATAATCGTTTCACGCCTCAAACAAAGCAGTGCTAGTATCGAAGAACGAATACGAGAAAGATGGGACTACTGGTGTGAAGAGGGTTACGTGATAGTAAAGCGAAAAGGAAGACGAACAAGATACAGGGGGTGACGGGGAAAGGATAAAAGAAAGATGGGGGTCAAGGAGATAAGAGAGGACATTTGACGTTGCACTTAAACTCTTGGAGATCTGAGCTATGTTATGGTGAAACACGCCTATTTCTCAGACAATGGACTCTCGCTCCTATATTAATAAGAATTAACAGGAAGTTAACCCTAGAAGTTCTTGGGAAGTTCTTAGGATTTCTTAGAAGTTCTAGAGAGTTCTTTAGATTTCTATTGGAGTTCAGTAGAACAACTAGGCAGTTGATATTAGTCGGCAGTTAGCTGAATACTAAGGAGTCAGCTTACAGTGGAAGATTACCAAGTTCCTCATATTTTGGGTGCGTTAAGTCGATTAGCAACCGACATAGGACGATTGTAACCTTCAGTGCGAAAACTACTCCACAACAAGCTATCAGGGAATCAAGTATACAGAAAGGTTTTCGGCATATCACGTTGAATACACAGGTTCTTGTTCGATCACCGAAGTTAAGCAACGTTGAGCCTGGTCAGTACTTAGTTGGGTGACCACTTGGGAATACCAGGCGATGTAAGCGTTCAGTGACGGATGTGCGTTGTGGTGCACTGGATGTCGGCTTGGAAAGAGAAATCGGTGAACCGAGTTCGAATTCCAGTCGAGTACCCTGCATTCACTTCAGCACTGGTACCCTTGGGAAAGGTATTAATCCGTCACTTCCCTCCAGTTATGGGTTAAATAACAGGATGGGGCCTGGGGGCAACCCATTCAGTGTTGGTGTCACAATAAAAACACCCTTGGTAGCCCTGGCGAAGCATCAAGTATTCAGCTATTTGACAAGATTATGAATTTCGCTACAAACTGCGCCAGGGTTCCAAATGCACAGGGAATACTGGAGGGGTGTAGTGAGTTCTATCTCGGCCAAGGCCGCAAGATAACGATACAGAAAGGAGTTCCACAGGCGGGAAGTGCGGGAAAAGAGACTGTAGGAGTAGAAGTGTGGGCTACATTTGATTGTTTTGACTGTAAAAAGGTGGAACCTAGTTGTCAGTCTAGTAGCTCGAGTAAATTTATGTAGGGAGGCACCAGGGGGTTAAGCTCGTCGGATCAGAAGCTGTGAAAATATTTGTAGAAAAGACAGTGGGCGGCCACACCAGTCGGAATTAGGCAAATATTTGAGGCACATTTGAGGCCAAGGATTATTGGTATTCATACTAATGTCCTCTTAGTAGTTCTAAAAATCAATATATCACTATTATTAAACGGTAGCAGCTGCTGTAATAGCAGTTCTGTATTTAATGATTATAAGTACTAAATAAGTGTTATTAATATTAATTTTGTTGTAATTATTAGTCATGTCCTCTTTTCTTGGAAGTTTGTCGTTTTGTCTCTTGCCATTTTTTTGTGCCTCGGGCAACAGCGATAGAATTAAAATGACAAAAATTGGAAGATGGAGGAAAGGAAGAGAATTGTGATGGCGAGCCGCAAGATGAAAGCGTGTCTGGGAAAGTAAACGATGTTAAAAGGCACGAGGGGTGGGGTGGCGATTACAAGTCGAATTGCGAAAGATAAATAGCCGGGTAAGATGTGTCAGATAGGAGCAAAAGTCGTAAGGGGAACTCTGAAGCAAAGGAAGTCAAGTTAGGGGATAGGAAGCAAAATGGAAAACAAAGAATTACTGAAAAGTTAGGAAGAATGAAGGTGAAACGGGGGGTGACACACCCAGAGACAGGGGGGCAGAGAAGATAAGAAGGTAAAAAAATAGAAGCATTTATAGAGAGACAAACTGATGGTCCCAGATTATTCGTGTATGTGTGTTTGGTTGCGTTTGAGTGATTACGTTTGTAATTGTGAAATGTGTGTGCGTGTGCGTGTGCGTGTGTATGTACGTTCGGTTTCCCCAAACGATATTTTATATGTGTGTATGTATTTGTATACATGTGTATAAGTCTGACATTTCTCTGCCTGTGCGTGTCTTCGTGTACGAGTGCATGCGTTCGTGTTTATGAATCTGTGAAATATGTGTATGTGTGTTTGTGCGTGCGCTTGTGTGTGTGTGTGTATGTGTGTATGTGTGAAGGAAGGTGCAATCCAAAGTTCGAGGAACTTAAAGCCGAAAATGACTTTCTTGAAGAAAGTAAAGTGGAAGAGAACGAAGTCCGTTATTTTCACACACACACACACACACACACACACACACACACACACACACACACACGTATTTCAACTCGGAAGGTCTATTTTGCAACATACAGTCATGTGTTGTCGTGGTAGAAAATGACACCTTTCCGATTTGCCAACATCGGCCGTTTTTCTTGAATAGACGCATTGAAAATAGGGAGTGAATCACAATACATTATTTGCAGTTATTATTTTCGCCGGCTGGAGGAAACTCGAAGTGAGTTCTCCCTTTGAAATCTCACCAAAACTTGTTTCTAGTTCCATTTATGTCGAACCTTATTGTAAAGGAGGCATTCTTCATCGCCTTGTGCAAGAACGAATCCTTTTTCGTGGCGTAACAGCAAAGAGATCGCCACAGAAACACGATCGAGCATCGTTCTGTTCTGTCAAAGAATGTGGAACATATGTGTTGAGTTTGATAATGAAACCAAGTCTCTACAGTTGACGAAAGGTAGTCGATATATCGATTTCCAAATCTCTTAACCAAATTTTCGGTATTTTCTGCACGAGCGCAACCAGGGTTTCTTCACCGAAATCGGAAAGTAACCAGGGGCGTTGTTGATTGTTTAGGATCAGTCAGTTAAGTGCCATACGTGATACACGCTTCGGGCGATCATGTCTCGAAAGAGACATGTCTAACTGGGCAGAAGATTATCCCGCAGTCAGTTGCCATTACTTTCTGCGGTAGACTGGTTGCCAGCCAAGGCTATAGAACCCAATCTGTCCTGTTATTTAACCCATAACTGGAAGGAAGAGACGGATTAATACCTTTCCCAAGGGTATTTGCGCGTAAGTGAATGCAATGAATTCAACTGGAATTTGAACTCGGCTCCCCGATTTCTAGTTCCGAGCTGATATCCACTGCACCACAACGCACGACACAGACTTCTTCCCAAAATTCCTAGAGCCTAATATGGCAAAAGTGCAATTTGTCACCCTCCACCTTCATTTGTGGCCAAACGTCAAAATTCGACAAAGTCCGACTTGGCGAATGCATGACGAAAGGTTTCAATCTCGAACAATCCAAATGCATTTATTTGTAACTCTTTTATACACAACGTGTGCTGGAAGGCTTGCCATTGCAACTTTTTAATCTTCCGCAAGATCTATTTTGCAACGAGCCGTTTTGCGTTGTCGTGGTAGAAAATGACAGCTTACTGATTTGTCAAAATTGGTCGTTTTTCTTGAATAGGCACATTGAGATTGGTAAGTTGTTCACAATATCCATTTGCATGGATGGTTTAGACGGTTGGAAGAGGCTCAAAGTGAATTATCCTTCTGCAACGGACAGCAACATATTCATTGGATTCAAACCCGCTTCACAAACTGCGCATTTACCAACTTGTTTCAATCTCTGTTCGCGGCAAACTTTATTATGAACGATCCATTTTTCATGGCCTCTGACAATTCTATCTAAGTGTGGCATCTTTCAGTGACATAGTAACAAATAAATCGCTTCAGAAGACGATCGAGATTCTTGTATTTCATTAGAGAATGGCACACACACGTGTCGAGTTTGAAAAGGAATCTTGGTCTATTCAAATGACGAAAGGTAGTTTAAATTTAAATTTTCAAACTCTTTGCAATCTCTTCCATCTAGCAGAGCTTCTTCATCACCAGAAGCGTGGTTGAGTGTTTAAGGTTGAAATCACATCTGCCAAATTACTTCTTGACTGTCAGAAGAGCTGGATTCCGGTGCCAATTCTGACTCCTTCCCCAAATTCCTAGAGACTCGTTTTTCATTTTCCATCCTCAAGCCATTTTTTGTGGACAAAAAGTCAACATTCGACGAAGTAGGAAATACTGGGAATTAAAAGAAAGTAACTTAGATCCCCAAATAAAATGGGAACTCATAGGCCAGGCTAGGACCCTTAATAGCTTAACAGATAGGTGTAATTTATGTCTGACAGAAAAAATTAAAACTTAAAAAGTTTCATGACCAAAATATACTCCTAAACAAACGAAGGGAGATGATAAGTATGTGTCGCCATAGAAATAAATATAAATTACAATAATTATCCTATTCCCCCAATTAGTCCCGATAAAAAAATTTCAGAAATTTTTTAAAAAGTTGACCTCCACACCACCTACCCTGCTAACCCTGTCAGGCCACATACCTCCCACACACAAGGAAGAATTACTACTAATTCCTTCTCCCATCCCAACCCAATGAAAACTAACACATCCCAACCCCTTCTTTAACCTAAACTAACCTCTGGGCTTAGAATTTTTACTCATTCTCTGTTTAGAAGGGATCGAAGAATGCATGACTTAAAGTGATATGTTGAAAATGGCTATTTCCCCACTAAGTTTTATCTGAATTTACAGATATATATATATATATATATATATATATATATATATATATATACAAATCAATGCACAACAGTTTTTATTGCAATTGAGATTATGAAAATCAGTCGCGGTTGAATCTTTTAAATTAAAACCACCAACAGAATCTGACAAACCACTTTTAAATACCTGAAAAGCTGGAGCACAATTTTGTCGCATTTCTGACGCTGATCTCCAAAACTTCACAGAGCTTAATATTCTCATCCTCTATATTTAAGGGATACATTTTTGGACAAAACTTCAACTTTCGACAAAGTCCAACTCGCAACTGAACGATGAAAAGTTTGAATCTCGATCACACCAGAAATCGGCTCCAAAACAAACGTCATTCTCAAGTTGAGGTCATTTTATATTAACAATTAAAATTGGGTACGAACATTTACAAAGATCTGGTATTTTTTCTTTAACTGTTATAAATGAATGTGTTATGATGAAACACACCTGTTCCTCAGATATTGCACTCTCCTTCCGATATTAATAAGAGTTAACAAGAAGTACTTTCGAAATTCATAGGAGTTCTTTAGACTTCTATTGGAGTTCAGTAGAACTACTAGGCAGTTGATATTAGTCGGCAGTTAGCCGAATACTAAGGAGTCAGCTTTCAGTGGAAGATTACCAAGATAACATTTTTGGGTACGTTAAGTCGATTAGCAACCGAGATAGCACTATTATAACCTTCAGTGCGAAAAGTACTCTACAACAGAATGTTTTATTAATCAGAGTCAGATTAATAAAGTATTCCGTCAAATAAATCCTCCGTATCTACATTCGGATATGAAACTGAGCGGAAATGAAAAGATTCGTGAGATATAGAAATTTCATTTAAAAGCATGAAATTTGGCCTCGCCTAACCGACTGCTCTTCGTGGCCAAGTAGGCCAGGCGTACCGGGTTAAATCTTTCCTTTGTTATTATTACTTTGCAAAACTTTACAAGGTGTCCAGGAAGCCTTTGCTTCGGTCAGCCAATAAGACTAGCATGAGGAAGAGAGCACAAAAACTGGACATCAGAACAGTTCATTTGATGCACATGTTATTGTGCAGTATTAACGAAAGAACTATTCTATTTTCATTTACCCGTGCCACACACACACACACACACACACACACACACACACACAAATATATATATATGTAGAGCTTCAAATTTGGGGAAGGATGCTTAATATCGGAGAGTGTGCGTTTATATAGAGAGTGTTGATTTAGGAATTATTGTTGTATCATTATTGTCATTAAAAGATTTCTTGAAGATTCTGGCCGGAAGACGAACATAAAGAAATATACTATTTAATAAAAGAAACGGAGAATCTATTCAAATCTGAATATCTACTAAAATAACGTTTAAAGTGTTAAAAATGGAACAGTTAAATAATCAGCTTTTGAGATAATATTAACAAAATGAGACGAAAAACCCCGAATAGACAAAGTGAATTACAAATCAGTTATTCTTCAGATGAATGAAAAAAAAAAAAAATGGATGAAAGAAAAAGAAAGAGAAAGAAAAAAAATAAAGATGTATTCGAAAGAAATAAAAGGTGGAACAAAAATGAAAAGTCTAAAGTAAAACAACAAGAAAAAATCACTTAAAAGAAAAAAAAACTAGAGTAAAAATAGCGGCAATGATATCCCGTAAGGGACCTAAAAAAAAAAAAAAATCCAATGTTAGAGGACATGATTGCTTCTCTGAGTGACTCTTAATGGTAAACTATAAATCGTATAGATTTTCTTGGGAGGGTAGATGCGGGTGTAATTTACTGAGGGTTAGATTTTTGGCTATGACGGTTATAATGGGGGCGACAAATCAAAGAATATGAAAAACAAAAGAGAAAAGTTTAAAAGATTGTCCGGAAGGAAATTAAGCGTAAAGAAGAAGCGACAGCGAAGAACGACGAAGCAAGAGAAGAAGACAAAATTAGAAAAGAATGAATGATTGAACAAAAATCAAACCGGAAAAGGAAAAAAGTTTTTTTAAAAAGAAAGAAGAAACAAAGAAATAAAAATTAAAAGAATGTAACTTTTTTTTAATCATATCTATTCTTCTAAATTCTGTCAGAAAAAATGTGTAGAAACAAAAGTGGCCATAAATTGAGGGATCAGTTAATATAATGATTGTCATATGGAATTGATCCCTCACTTTATAAACATGTTATAATTTCTTATCTTTTTTTTTAATCATATCACCCCGAGCAAGGCGGTAATGCCACTGATGTGCAAGGGGCTACGTGAAAGTGAAAAGATTGAAAAAGAGAAAACCGGAAACCACATCCTAAACAGGGAGCAAGGGATGAGCCTCTTCACCTGTTCATTAGACGTGGGTGGAGTGTGAACCGGACGATAGTTTAGTCTTAAGCCGTGGAAAAGGAACCAATCAA
>JBBBDQ010000379.1:610000-645000 GCA_037127315.1 Ascarosepion bandense | reverse complement strand
AAAATACATAAGAAACGATATTCAGAAGTTCCAAGGTTGCAGTTCTTACGATAGTGCAGAAAATCGATAATATATATATATATATATATATATATATATATATATATATATAAAAGGTAAGATGTTTATGTGTGTGTGTGTCTGTTTATCTGCCTGTTTATATGTCTGTATTTTTTTCAGCCCTTTTATTTTAGTTTTTGCTTCGGGTTTGGCTCTAAGTAGGTATAATTGTAGTTGTTAGTCTCAGCCATGATACCATTTACTCAGAGGACTTATTTAGCCTTCAAAATTCAGTTTACGACGAAAAAAACTTATTTTATATCGATACCAGGAAATCAAAATATGACTTGCATCCATTGATTTTTCTTCCAGTCTACGGTTTCGCTTAAACTGGAAACATGCTTTTTAGTCTTTCGTGCCAACGTCCAAAGCGTCTGAGCTTCAGGACCATGGATTAGTTTTAAAGCTTTCATTACACCCGAGCAACGCCGGGTTATACTGCTAGTTATTTTTATAATTATATGAAATTGAATGAAATATAAAAATGACATCAAAGGATACTTATAATTTATATAAGTTATTTTCTCTATAGCGTATTCATTCCCGGGTTAATGATGATCGAATTCATTCAGCGTAATTTTGGTGCATTAAACCGACTCTTGTGGCAGCAAACCGCCTGCAGACAGATTCAGCAGATATATAAAGATAGAAAATGGTGTAAGACAAAGATGTCTCTTCTCACCGGGTCTATTCAACTTATACAACGAGACAGTTCTGAGAGCCCTAGAAGTCATGCCAGGATTCGTCATTGGAGGCCACAATCTGAACGATATAAGATACGCAGATGATACAGTGCTGATAGCAGACACGGAAAGAAAACTACAAAACTTCCTACAGAAGGTAATTGAAAAAAGCGGAAAGAAAGAGCTACAGATAAACTACAAGAAAACTGAATGCATGTTCATCAGCGAAAAGAAAAGCCCAAAATGCCAACTACAGACGGGGTACTAAAATCAGGCAGCAAAAAAATCTAAATAACTTGGAAGTTTTCTAACAGATGGAAAGTGCGACACGGAGATCCAAAGGTGAATTGGCATGGTCAAAGATGCATTCCAGAAGATAAAAGTAGAGTATTGAGAGACAGGAAATTTTGTTGGGAACAAAGAAGAAAGTACTGGATTGCTATGTGATGTTTCTTCTTCAATATGGCAGTGAATGCTAGACAGTCTCATCAAAGATGAAGGGAAGACTTGAAGCAACCGAAATGTGCTTCTACAGAAACATACTGGATATAAAGTGGGGACCAATTCCAAATTAAAAACACCATATAAACTGACCCCTCACTTAGTGGGCACAGCAGTTTCTATACATTTATATTCCTGAGATCCAAAAGCACAAGGATGAATTCCAGAAGCTGAGTAGAGTATTGAGAGACAGGAAACTTTCTCTAGAAACAAAGAAGAGAGAACTGTATTGCTATGGCGTGTTTCTTCTTCAATATGGCAGTGAATGCTAGACAATTTCATCAAGGAGGGAGGAGAGACTTGAAGCAACCGAAATATCGTCCTACAGAAGGATACTGGACCAAACATGTGGGAAACAATAAGGCTTTGAAGAAGATAGAAACGAAAAAAGAAGCTAACACTCACATCAGGAAAAGACAGCTAAAGTTTCTGGGACATGCAATGAGGAAGGACGGCTTGGAGAACCTGATACTCACAGGAAAGATAGAGGGAAAGAGAGACAGAGGAAAGCATCGCATAACATACTTGATGAGCTTGAGCAAATGGATGGCAGAGCGGGATTTGGGTGGGGTAATTTGAGGAAGCGTGCTAAGAGCCACTAGGAATAGAGAGACGTGGAAGGCCATGATCGCCTACGTCCTGAAAAAACATATCACAAAGAAGAAAAAGAAAAATATCTGTAATCAGGTTGTAGAATGTTTATGGGTGTCCTTACACTCAGGGGCTGATTTTTATAACTATATTTTTCTTTCTTTCTTTCTTTCTTTCTTTCTTTCTTCATTATTTGTAGCTTTCGTCTTATTTTTCTTTTTAGTGCTCTATTTTCCTTCCTTCTTTCCTTCCTTCCATTCGTTGTTTCATAATCACAGAGATTCTCGAATGCTATTTATGTCTATGCTAGGTCTACTGATGAAGGTTTTCAGTCTCTGACAATTGAGACGATTTTTCCGGTCGTCTTATTTCCGGTGTTATTCTATATTGCTGTTACGAAAAAACTACCTTGCAAATATAATATCAACTTCTCTGGGCAGGGAAAGAAGTGTTGAAGGCAACAATAAAATAATCTACCACTGTTTAACATACACAAGGAGTTAATCTCAAAAGTTTCAGAGGACCTGTGGTTCATTCAAAAATAGGACATAGGTCTTAAAAACAGAGCAAACCTTCGAAGATATGTCTTCCAAACCAGGATCCAGCGGAAAAAAACATGACCAACAACGGTAAAAGTAAAGGAGCACACACACACACACACACACACACACACACACACACACACACACACACACACACATATATATATATATATTTGCAAGTGAATAAAGAATGAAGAAAGAATCAATAACGTTCAAAATTTAAAAACAATTTAAAACAGTGCTCAATATAGAAATAGAGCTATGAATATTTATTGTAAGTTAAAGTTTAAAACATCATTATAAAGTACCTGATGAGACATTGTTTTTCGATGCCGAAACAAAATGTACACTTTTGTAGTAAATTATAATTTGGTATATGTTCTAAACTATAATTTATAATAAATATTCATAGTTCTATTTCTATAATGAGCACTAATTAATCTTTTGAACGTTGTTAATACTTATTTCGTTCCTTATTCACTCGGATATATATATATATATATATATATATATATATATATATATATAGTAAAGTTTTGTAATTTGCTTAAAGTATTGCGTAAAATAGTTGTATGTTTAATGTCTTGAAGGCTGTCACAATGCGTTGAATGAAATAAAGGAAGGTCGGGAGATGTTTGTATGACCTGTTTATTTATATTTATATTTCGGGACTATAATCTCATCGTCAGAATGGCAGAGAAAACTTCAAACTGTCCGTGCTTTTAGTTGTCCATCTATGAATGACTGGCTTTATCCACTGCTGCTGTATGTACGTGTGTGCGTGTATGTACGTGTGCGTGCGTGTGTGTGAGTATGTATCTATGTGTGTTCTAGTTGTTTTTTTATATGGTCTAATGGTGTGTATGTGTGTGAGAGAGAGAGCGCGCTCGTGCGCGCGTGTGTGTGTGTGTGAGTGATTGTGTATGTGTGTGTATTCAAAATGGGGTTTTTTGTTGGTCTGATGGAATCAGTTCGTAGGATCTAGGAGTTGATGTGACTTTGACCGAGTCAAAGGATATCAGTTACATGGCTGCTGTCTTATCTGTTTGATTTATCTGGTGGTGTTTGCTCGTTGTGTGAGCTGTAATTGAATCTACTTTTATGTGTGTGTGTGTGCGTGTGTGTGTGTGTTCTGTCCTGGTGCGTGCTTTGTTATGGGCACCTCTGCTACTACGGCCCGGGGCGGGGGAGAAAGTGTGTTAGCGTGGTTATTGTAACTATTTTTTGTGTGTAAAGGCTATGTGTAGTATTGTAATTAAATCTACCTAACTTATTTATCTGTGTGTGTGTGTGTGTGCATGTGTGTGTGTGCGTGTGTGCTTTAACCTGGTTAACGGTTTGTTATAAGGGAGGAAGAAGTGTGTGTGTGGTTATTGTTACTGATTGCGTGTGCGTGTGTGACCTTTGTTGTCGTGTTAAGTGCATGCTGTGTGCGTCTTGGTGTCGTCTATACTGTTACGTAATCTAGTTTTAATTCTTGGCGATTGTTAATTGCCGGATGTAATTTAGATATTATTAGGGAGTCTTTAATGCGTAATATATATATATATATATATATATATATATATATATATAATTCAATTTAATATATATGCACACAGATATATACATTCAGAGAGAGAGAGAGAGAGAGAGAGAGAGAGAGAGAGAGAGAGAGAGAGAGAGAGAGCTAAAGTGAGTGTGAACATAGGAATCAATATATATATATATATATATATATATATATATATATATATATATATACACAATAATGTGAAGAAACGACAATAAAAAACTTATATTTCCTTGATGTTTATTTTTAATTTTACAAAAGAAAAAAAGTGGAGTTAAATATTATTGTAATAATAAATTTAATATTTTGGCTTTTAGAAAAAACATTTTTTTCGCTAGCCGCACCAAAAATAATTGCTTAGAGATGGAGACATAGTAAAAATATTCCGAAACGTAGGAAATTCTGTGTCTGGAAAACGTTAAATTAATTATGTTACAATAATGTGCATATGCGTGTGTGTGTGTGTGTGTGTGTGTGTGCGTGCGTGCGTGCGTGTGTGTGTGTGTGTGTGTGTGTGTGTGTGTGTGTGTGTGTGTGTGTGTGTGTCCTATAATGAAATACACACTCGTTATCTATAGAATAAATAAAAATCAAGTAGGAAAAAGAGTCTTTAATCTGATGTTTTTTTTTTTTTTTTTTTATAAGCGTTTCACCCCGAGCAAGGCATGTCACTGCCACTACTGTGCAGGGGGCTACGTAGAGTGGAGAAAGGCTGATTAAATATAGGAAATAACAGAGGGTGGGTGATAGGCGGGTGAGGATACCGAGAATGAGGGTTGTTTCACTTTTTTTAAGTGAAACATGTTAGATTAAAGACACTTGTTAGCTTCTTCAGAGATACATTAAAGACGTATGATTTAAAAATCTAAGAGATGTCATGTTGATTTTGAGGTATCGTTTCATTGGACAGATACGTGTCACATGTCATAAAGCAATGGATGAATATTAAATGTAGAAGAAAAACTTGTGTCCAATATATATATATATATGATGGTTAGCCTGAAATAGGCCCATACTTCCGATTTACCATGAAATAACCTGTCTGTCTTCATTTTTCTTATATTTGCTCTTTATGTATTTATATACATATACATTTAGAGCTCTCTTAGAGAGTTATCTTACCACTGTATGTATAGGATACTATATATATATATATATATATATATATATATATATATATATATAATATTATTAACTATAGTAATTACAATAGAACTAATAGTAATTACAGAACTAATAGTAACCGAACTAACTCTGCCAAAACTAGTACTAATTAATTAATTAATTAATTAGTACTAATTAAGCTATAGTTTAAATCGTCTTGAACAACCCACCGAGGACGAACTCGGAGGGAAAAGAAGAGGACGTAAAAAAAAAAACAACAAAAAAAAAAACGAAGTACGTTAACAAAAAGTCAAGTACTCGTAAGAAAGAAAAAAAAAACCAAGACGAAAACCCTAACACTAAAGCGTTCAATACGAAAGTAGAGCAAAAGAGACAGAAAATCTGAGCACGAGCCAATAAACCTACCCAGGTTTCACCCTTCTGAAGAACTGTAGAACCGTAAGGTGAAACCTAGGTAGGTTTATTGCCTCGTGCTTAAATTTTCTGTATATATATATATATATATATATATATATATATATATATTAATCGTTTCACCTCGAGCAAGTCCACTAAGACTCGGTAGGTGTTACAAGAAGCAAAAGTGAAAGAGAATGAGAATAAAAAGATTGAGAATAGGGAGGATTGAGGAAAAGGCAAAAAAGGAACAGAGTTTAAAAATACAGATGATGGCGATTGACGTTGCATTCAAATTTTTGAAGATTGTCCTTATAAGGAAAGCAAGATCTCGGAAGGGAATTCTACAGGTGGGAGGTACATGAAAAAACTGTTAGAGTAGAAGTGGCATTTGCATCTAACTTGTTCAATGGTTAAACGGTGAGACCTAATTGTCCAACTAGTCTTCTTCTTTATACCGTGTTCCTTTAGGAAGTACTGGATCATGGCTTTTTCCCTATCTCCCTATATCTTGTAGCTATTAACATCCTTTCTCTTGTTACCCCTTCTAAACTCTGCCCTGGCATCCATTTGCTCAAACCCATCAAGTATGTCATGCGTTGCTTTCCCCTGTCTGTCTTGTGAGTATCAGATTCTCCGAGCCCTCATTTCCGAGAAACTTCAGCTGTTCATTGTATCCTTCTGTAGAATCGCATTTCGGGTTTTTCAAGTCTTTCCTTCATCTTTGATGAGATTGTCTAGAATTTGCTGCCATATTGAATGACAGACATCACGTAACAATCCAGTACTCTCTTCTTTTTTTCCAACGAAAGTTTCTTGTCTCTTAATACTCTACTCAGCTTCGGAAATGCCAATTCGCCTTCAAATTTTAGTGCTTCACTTTTCATCTGTTGGAACATTTCCCGGGTATTTAAATTTCTGCAACTGATTTGATTTTAGCATCCACGACCTGTATTTGGCTTTTTGAGCTACTCTTTTTATTGATGACCATGCATTAAGTTTCCCTCAAGGAAAGCGGAAAGTCGCCCAGGACAGACTTGGCGAAGGAGCACTGAAGCTGTGACAAGCGCCTTTTGAAATGACATGGGCCGAGCTGAAGAGGACCAGCCAGAACCGAGTGCGTTGGAGGAGTGTCGTTGCGGCCCTATGACCCCCAAGGAATCAAGTGGAAGAAGAAGAAGAAGAAGAAGAAGAAGAAGAAGAAGGGTTTGATTGAGTTAGAGTTTTGTTTAACGGCATATTAACACCTCTGTGGGTTATTTCCTGCCAAAAAGCTGGGGTTTTAAGGTATTGGATAGTTAGTCCTGTTCAAATCCCCCAACCTGGAGGACCAGTGAGTGCGTTTGGTCTGGTCTCTACCCTTCTCAACATCAGATGGCCAGAGAATATCTCCAATGAACAATTATGGGCCAAAACAAACCAAACCCCAGTAGGGATCAAGGTCAAGAAGAGAGAATGGAACTGGATTGGCCACACTTTACGGAAGCCTACATCCAACATCACTAGACAGATCCTTGACTGGAACCCTCAAGGAAAGCGCAAAGTGGGTCGCCCAAGCCAGACTTGGCGGAGGAGCATTGAAGCTGTGACAAGCGCCTTTTGAAATGACATGGGCCGAGTTGAAGAGGACCAGCCAGAACCGAGTGCGTTGGGGGAGTGTCGTTGCGGCCCTATGTCCCCCAAGGAATCAAGTGGCAGAAGAAAAAAGAAGAATGCATTAAGTTTTCTTGTAGTTTATATGTAGTCTTTTCTTTCCGCTTTCTTTAGCTACCTTTTGTAGGAGGTTTTGCAGTTTCTTTTCCGTGTCTGCTATCAGCACTCTATCATCTGCATATCTTATATTGTTCAGATTGTGGCCACAAATGACGAATCCTGGTAGGACTTCTAGTTCTCTCAGTCTTAAATTCATATAATCGTGACACCAGTAAAAAAAAAAAAAAAGCTTATCCGAATATATATTTTTTTACAAAACAGATGGAAGTCACGTTAATAAGATCTCCAATGAAAAGAAGAAACTGATGATACACAGGACAGATGTGTCTTGGAGCAAATTCTGGGTCATTTTGCAGTATCACAGCTCATCAGTACGGTTAGACAGCCGATTGCTTTTAGCCAAGATTGAAACCCGACCGAATTGACATCAGTCGGCGATTCTACGTCTGAGCTATGAGCACTCGGTAGAAGGAGGCAGATTTTTAGCCGTAAACGACCGTAGCATAGAGTGTTCTAATTCATTACTGAATGAACGATATATATATATATATATATATATATATATATATATAACTCATTCAGTAATGAATTAGAATACTCTTAGCTACGGGCGTATGTTTATATATATACGCTCTCACACCCCGATTGAGCACTCTGGAAGAATGGTAAACTTTGAAAAACAGTAGCTACTCTGGCATGTACGCATCGCTCATTCAATAAAATGAATTAGAGCACTCTGGCTATTGGGCGCGTATAATGATAATATATGAGCTAGAAAGTCTGCCTTCTTGTACCGAACGCCCATGGCCCAGAGTGACGCCAATTCGGTCGGGTTTCAATCCTGGGTTAAAAAGCAATCGGAGTCTAACCGTACTGATGAGCTGTGATACAGCGAAACAGATTTATCGGCGGATGACTATATATATATATATATATAAACGTAAACTTTTCGTTATACTCGTTTCGAAAAACCCTCCGAGTACATACGCGGAAGGAAATAATGGTAATATAAAAAGAACGAGCTAAGCACTTGAACATCAGTCAAAGTACGTAGCCCAAAGAAAAAAAAACAAACAAAAAAAACAACCCAAGACGAGTAACCTAACACAAAAAGCGCTCAATATGCAAGTTGAGCAAACAAATATATATATTATCTACATTTTAAGCACGACTCGGAGTTTCATGTATTATACAATCATCAGGTGCATATTATGAACTGAACGCTTTTCGATTTTAATTATTATTATAGGTATTAGCATTTCTTAAGTTATGATCGGTATAAATTGCAATTAGCATGTGCAAATATTTTTATTTTTTTAAATGTATAATTTAGTTAGGTTTATACTGAAACCCAAACATGGAATAGGATATTAAAATCGTGTGAGAAAAAGTATATATTTCAAGGTGCGATATTATTAATCCCACGTTGAAGGGGACGTCAGTCACTAGTTTATTTATATTGGGAGTGAAGCATTCGAATAGGTATTTCGGCGGACCTGAAAGAGACTACCACCACATTTAAATTTGTTTTTTTTTTCATTTTTTTTAATTTACTTTTTTCAGTGCAATCTTATTGATGACATCCTAAACTTTCCGATTGACAAAATTTGGAAAAATTTCAATGTTTAAACAATTTTTGTGGGTGTGCTCAGTTTTTCATACAACCTGATAGTAAATCGATCCTGTGCAATTAACTTTTTTGCTTGCGCATATTCAACAACTGAATCCTTTGCGAAATTTTTGAATAAAGCCATTCTTGGAGTTTTCGAGGAAGATGCCATCGTAAGAACTGAAGAAAACTTGAAAAAGACAAAAACAAGAGCAACAACTTGTCCCCCACCCAAAAAAAACAAAACAAAACAAAGCAACCCCAAAGCGAGTGGTTCTAAAATGGAGGATCGATTTACTATAATGTTGTACGAGAAAATGAGCTCCCACCTAAAGGTGGTGGCAGTCTCATTCAGGTTCGCCAGTATTTCTTTTAATGAATTAAAAAAAAATTGTTAAAAATTAAAATTAAAAAAATAAGACTGATGAAAATATACGTAAGAAAAATAATTCTAAAAATTATAATTAGGAAATATATTTATTAAAAAATAACGGAAAGTGAAATGAAAAAATAGTTGCACAAACATACACATGCATGAATGCATAAACGCACACAAACGTAGGAAGAGATGGTTTTTCAATTTGTTTTTTTTTTTAGGTACAGGTGTTGCTCAGTTTTTTTTTAATCGTTTCACTCCAAGCAAGGCGGGACCACTACTGATGCGCAGGGGTTTACATAAGAGTAAAGTTTAGACAAGAAAAGCGAAAAGAAAGACGACCCAGCTACAGTGCAAGAGAAGGATGGGAACACAGATGTGAAAACAGTTGCTAAGACAGAGAGAAAGGAAAAGAAGATAGAACAAGATACTCAGTGTAATGTAGAAAGAACTGGAGTCAAGTGGATAAGAGATGGGTATTGACCTTGCATTTCAATACCTGGAGATTGTAGCTGTCAGGAAAGCAAGAATACGGATGAGAGTTCCACAGGTGGGAGGTGCGGGAAAAGAAACTGATGGTGTCGAATTGACGGCTGAATTTGGTTGATCTAACAGTGTATGGGTGGGACCCAGTTGCCAGTCTAGTTGCACTAGTAAATTCTAGTGACGGGGGCACCAGAGACTTGAGTTCGCCGGAGCAGAAGCCATGAAAAATTTGTAGAAGAGACAGAGGGAAGCCACATCCCGCCGGTGAGAAAGTGGCTGGAGTCGAGCTGCCAAGTCGGGACCTATCACGTTACAGATTCTCTTTCGAAGCCTATCGAGAACACTAAGATGAACAGCTGGGACACCTGACCATATATGACAGCAGTATTCTGTACACAGACGGATGATTGATTTGTATATGTGCAAGATGGAATCAGACGTAAAAAAACTTCTTGGCCCGACACATTAAATTATAAATTAGGCGTGCTAATATATTAAATTATTAGAGTAAAGTAAAATTTAGTTAGGCTTATACCAAAATTATATATATATATATATCTAGCCTTTGAGATTTCTCTCAACCGATCGACTCAGTCGATTAAAAACTTAACTGGGCGATTAAAGTTTATTGCATTACTCGCCCGCGGTCGATTAAAAATAAAAGGTAATCGGATTCCTTTTACAACCCAAAAATATGCCATTGAAGATTAACAAGTTACTTAGAATGACCTACAATGACATTATTGAACTCTTGGCTTTTATCGTCCCGGTCAGTATAAACATTCGTTTAATAAACGCTTCCAGAATGGAGCCAAAATGTCTCTGTCGCCCAGATTGCTCACAGATTTTCAGTAACTCATTTGGAAAAATATTATCCTATATTTCCTCCCCGCTTAAGAAAAATAAAAACAGTCGAAAGAAAGAAAAACAAAGTACGCAAACTTCTTTCAACCACGCACCGAAAAACATATACAACTTGTATAAAATAATTACTTATTTGTATAATATAAGTAAGTTACTTTCTTTTATAGAAAATCGTTGAGAAAATCAGATTTGTTGTGTTTTTAATAATCTATGAGATGGAGGTTGTAGTCAAACAGAAGAAAGAAACTACAAATTTAGGCACCTCCACTCAATTGCAAAAAAAAAAAAACACACACACACAAAAAGTACAAAACAAAAAACAAAACAAAAACAACATATTATGATGTTAAAAGGGCTCAAACTTAATAAAAACAGTTTTATTAACAAAATGTTTATGCTATTATTAAGAGGAACGATCAAATTTTGTTGTTATTATTTAAAAAAAAAATTAAAATCCTTTCTAACACGTTCGAAATTTTAATTAAAATTTCATTTTTTGTTTTTCGTCAGCGATTCACGCTATGTTTACGTAAGGTATATGTATAAGAAAAGGAAGTCGGTCGACTGAAATGATTTTGGGGCGATATATATGTATGCGTGTGTGTGTGGAGGAGGGCTAGGAATAATGAAGGCATTGTTGGTAAAAAGAGGAAATCAACGCCAAATCGTATCAGCTATGGACATGTGTGCTGGCCGTGTTTGGAGAACATTACTATGGCTCTAGATACACGCATGGAACAATTTATGTATTCAGTTGAGGGTAGGGTAAAATTCATCCTTGATGATAATTGAGGGTGTGGCCGAAAATGATTGGTTGTATACCGAAATTATATATATATATATAGCCTTTGAGATTTCTCTCACCCGATTGACTCAGTTTTTATGGGGTTCATCTAGTGTAAGGAGAAGGGTTATAGGATCACAGAAAGGGTTATATAGGGGACTTAACCACGGTGCTTTATCTGTCGCTTTTGGCGAAGCTTACATAAAAGAGGGATTGCCACCTAAGGGCACAACATATCTATATATTAACAGTATACCCCCACGTTGCTCGTGTGTAATGAAAGCATTAAAACTAATCCATGGTCCTGGAGCTCAGATTCTTTGAACGTTGGCACGAAAGACTAAAAAGCAATAGTTGTTTCCAGTTAAAGCGAAACCGTAGACTGAAAGAAAAATGAATGGATGTAAGTCAAATTTTGATTTCCTGGTATCGAAAAGATTGGAAAAGAGAAAAACCGGAAACCACATCCTAAGCAGGGAACAAGGGATGAGCCTCTTCACCCGTTCAATAGACGTGGGTGGAGTGTGAACCGGGCGATAGTTTAGTCTATCTACTCCAATAGAAAAAAAAAGAGTGAAAAGATTGGAAAAGAGAAAATCGGAAACCACATCCTAAACAGGAAACAAGGGATGAGCCTTTTCACCTGTTCAATAGACGTGGGTGGAGTGTGAACCGGGCGATAGTTAAATCTATATACTCCAATTAAAAAAAAAATGAAAAGATTGGAAAAGAGAAAACCGGAAACCACATCCTAAGCAGGGAACAATGGATGAGCCTCTTCACCTGTTCAATAGACGTGGGTGGAGTGTGAACCGGGCGATAGTTTAGTCTATCTACTCCAATTGAAACAAAAATAAAAAAAAAGAGTGAAAAGATTGGAAAAGAGAAAACCGGAAACCACATCCTAAACAGGAAAAAAGGGATGAGCCTCTTCACCTGTTCAATAGACGTGGTGGAGTGTGAACCGGGCGATAGTTTAGTCTATCTACTCCAATTTTATTTCATGAGGGACAGTAGTCGTAGTGTCGTTTCTAGGAGGAAATGTGTAGGAGAAGACAATGGAGAAATCAAGTATGATCGGACTGACTAACAACCCATTAACACATACTGGCTTATCAGATTAGAAAATTTGAGCGGCTTATTGTTTTCGTACCTTGTTGGTCTTATGTAAAAATTTAAACAAAGGTAATCCATCACTGCTATAATCTCAATCCCACAGGGTTCAAAACAACCCACCTCTACTTTTGGTCGTCAGAGTTTTAACTAGTAGTTTGTCACTGTCGGTCTACGCATTATTTATCGCCTACTTTTGTGGAAATTTTAAAAGATAAAGGGAGCATAATAACACCAACGGATAGAGCAGCCTCAAACGTTCTTTTTATTTCTTTTTTCTGTAATCGGAAGAATAGGAGTCATATAAGCCGGGCACACGTCTTCATTCTTTTCTTTCCACGGCCAATATTCACAATTACATTTCTGTTTCAAATGTTTTCTCTATATGTTTTACGCAGATGATTCGTGCTGATTCTACCCATGCTCTGATTGGTATCGAGCTAGTTTTAATGCAGGGTCGTTGATTACCCTTAACCAGTGCTATAAAGCTCACAGTTACCACGCACAAATTAATGGTTGTCAGGTGAACGCAGGAAATCCACAATTCTAATATTGCCGTTTCTGTATATATATAACGTCTTCGTCGTTTCTCCAACTATATATATTCTCTATAAAAAACCAATGTAGTGTACCAATTTACATGTCCATTCAGAGATTTCATCTCTGATACTAATCAAAAACCTAGTACATATATTGGTTTTACTACAACCATGCTCTCCCGTAGACTTGCATGTCATCTTTCTGATCAGAGTACAATTAAACAACATTTCTCTGAAAAACATAAACAATATCTGACAGATTTTGGTCAACAATACGGTGATCCTTACTCATACACACAGTAAGAGGAACCTGCAGATATTGGAGGGGATGTACATCAAATCTAAACAAACAGCACTCAATAAAATCACCTTTAAATCCGGACATATTACATTGCATTTGACTAGATGATTTTGTTGTCATTTCGCGCTATCCCGCGGTGTGACGTCATAAAACCGCATCGCAAATTTGAGAACTGTGTTATTATTTTTGGTAACTATTGCCGTTGCCAAGCGGAGTTTTATGTCAACACAAAATAAAATCGTCGGTGATGGTGAATGTTATTGTATTTCAGTCTAAATAACCTCTCTGAAGATGGCTCCTGTGAGCCGAAAGCTTAGAAGAAAATCAATAAATAATTATCCAAATGTTGGAGAATGTTTTGTCTTTATTTTCAACTGAAATTAAAGCCAAAATACAACGTTTAGAACGGCTCATGATTAAACATAAGACATTCATTGTCTCTTATATTTAACAGCATAAGTTTAGAAAATTATTTCTTGCCTCGATACACTAAACTATATATATATATATAGTAAAGTTTTGTAATTTGCTTGAAGCATTGCGTAAAATAGTTATATGTGTTATATCTGGAAGGCTGTCACAATGCGTTGAATGAAGTAAAGGAAGGTCGGGAGGTGTTTGTATGACCTGTTTGATATTTCGAGACTATAATCTCATCATCAGAATGGAAGAGAAATCCTTAGAATGACCGTGCTTTTAGCTGCCCATCTATTAATATATATATATATATATATATATATATATATATATATATATAGGGTAGGTATGGATGGAATAATATTCCGTATCCAAAGAAATACTATTCTTAAAAAAGTTACTTTTCTTAAATAGCTACTTTTGTAGTGATATACTTACATGCATCCAATATTGTAATCTTTGCAGTCGTTTTCCAAATCTAGCTTTAAAATTTAACAGATAAATTGACACGTCGATAAAAAAAATTGAAATTCGTGTATGTATATATGCGTGCGTATATTAATCTGTATGAGTGTCTGTACGACAGTGCATGTGTATATACTCGTCTATTTGTCCATGTGTAGATGTTTGGAGGTTTGTATGTGTGCATTCATGTCTTTTCCTCGTTTAATATTTGAATAACTTTATAATAATCTAAATCTAATGATTTGTTAAACTTAGAATTTAGAATTCGCAATAAAATTCGCAATAAAAATAAATTGATCTAATTGCCGATTAATAATGTTGACCTCAGTTTAATCAAATATTAATATTAATGCCCCCCAAAACTGTTTTTTGAATCTGTTCTGATATTCTTCAAATTAGAAGTTACTTGATTCTGATTGGTCCAAATAATATGCACAACAATGCCTCCCTGATTAAGTTACTTGATTCTGATTGGTCCAAACTGTCTATGCAACAATGCCTCCCTGATTAAGTTACTTGATTCTGATTGGTCCAAACTGTCTATGCAACAATGCCTCCCTGATTGAGTTACTTGATTCTGATTGGTCCAAACTGTCTATGCAACAATGCCTCCTGATTAAGTTAACTTGATTCTGATTGGTCCAAACTGTCTATGCAACAATGCCTCCCTGATTAAGTTACTTGATTTTGATTGGTCCAAACTGTCTATGCAACAATGCCTCTGATTAAGTTACTTGATTCCTGATTGGTCCAAACTGTCTATGCAACAATGCCTCCCTGATTAAGTTACTTGATTCTGATTGGTCCAAACTGTCTATGCAACAATGCCTCCCTGATTAAGTTACTTTATTCTGATTGGTCCCAACTGTCTATGCAACAATGCCTCCCTGATTAAGTTACTTGATTCTGATTTGGTCCAAACTGTCTATGCAACAATGCCTCCCTGATTAAGTTACTTTATTCTGATTGGTCCCAACTGTCTATGCAACAATGCCTCCCTGATTAAGTTACTTGATTCTGATTGGTCCAAACTGTCTGTACAACAATGCCTCCCTGATTAAGTTACTTGATTCTGATTGGTCCAAACTGTCTATGCAACAATGCCTCCCTGATTAAGTTACTTGATTCTGATTGAAGATCCAAACTGTCTATGCAACAATGCCTCCTGATTAAAATTCCTTGATTCTGATTGGTCCAAACTGTCTATGCAACAATGCCCCCCTGATTAAGTTACTTGATTCTGATTGGTCCAAACTGTCTATGCAACAATGCCCCCCTGATTAAGTTACTTGATTCTGATTGGTCCAAACTGTCTATGCAACAATGCCTCCCTGATTAAGTTACTTGATTCTGATTGGTCCAAACTGTCTATGCAACAATGCCTCCTGATTAAGTTACTTGATTCTGATTGGTTCAAACTGTCTATGCAACAGTGCCCCCTGATTAAGTTCTTGATTCACAGTTGGTCCAAACTGTCTATGCAACAATGCCCCCTGATTAAGTTACTTGATTCTGATTGGTCCAAACTGTCTGTGTAACAATGCCCCCCTGATTAAGTTACTTGATTCTGATTGGTCCAAACTGTCTATGCAACAATGCCTCCCTGATTAGAGTTGTGATTCTGATTGGTCCAAGCTGTCTATGCAACAATGCCTCTAGTTAAGTTACTTGATTCTGATTGGTCCAAACTGTCTATGCAACAATGCCTCCCTGATTGAGTTACTTGATTCTGATTGAGTCAAACTGTCTATGCAACAATGCCTCCCTGATTAAGTTACTTGATTCTGATTGGTCCAAACTGTCTATGCAACAATGCCTCCTGATTAAGTTACTTGATTTTGATTGGTCCAAACTGTCTATGCAACAATGCCTCCCCTGATTTAGTTACTTGATTCTGATTGGTCCAAACTGTCTATGCAACAATGCCTCCCTGATTAAGTTACTTTATTCTGATTGGTCCCAACTGTCTATGCAACAATGCCTCCCTGATTAAGTTGCTGATTCTGATTGGTCCAAACTGTCTATGCAACAATGCCTCCTGATTAAGTTACTTGATTCTGATTGGTTTGACTGTCTATGCAACAATGCCTCCCTGATTAAGTTACTTGATTCTGATTGGTCCAAACTGTCTATGCAACAATGCCTCCCTGATTAAGTTACTTGATTCTGATTGGTCCAAACTGTCTATGCAACAATGCCTCCCTGATTAAGTTACTTGATTCTGATTGGTCCAAACTGTCTATGCAACAATGCCTCCCTGATTAAGTTACTTGATTCTGATTGGTCCAAACTGTCTATGCAACAATGCCTCCCTGATTGCAGTTACTTTAATCTGATTGGTCCAAACTGTCTATGCAACAATGCCTCCCTGATTAAGTTACTTGATTCTGATTGGTCCAAACTGTCTATACAACAATGCCTTCCTGATTAAGTTACTTGATTCTGATTGGTCCAAACTGTCTGCAACAATGCCTCCCCTGATTAAGTTACTTGATTCTGATTGGTCCAAACTGTCTATGCAACAATGCCTCCCTGATTAAGTTACTTGATTCTGATTGGTTCAAACTGTCTATGCAACAATGCCCCCCTTTCAATGATTAAGTTACTTGATTCTGATTGGTCCAAACTGTCTATGCAACAATGCCCCCTGATTAAGTTACTTGATTCTGATTGGTCCAAACTGTCTATGCAACAATGCCCCCTGATTAAGTTACTTGATTCTGATTGGTCCAAACTGTCTATGCAACAATGCCTCCCCTGATTAAGTTACTTGATTCTGATTGGTCCAAACTGTCTATGCAACAATGCCTCCTGATTAAGTTACTTGATTCTGATTGGTTCAAACTGTCTATGCAACAATGCCCCCCTGATTAAGTTACTTGATTCTGATTGGTCCAAACTGTCTATGCAACAATACCCCCCTGATTCGTTACTTGATTCTGATTGGTCCAAACTGTCTAATGCAACAATGCCCCCTGATTAAGTTACTTGATTCTGATTGGTCCAAACTGTCTATGCAACAATGCCCCCCCCTGATTAAGAGGGTTTGGCTTTATTTTTAACCTTTTAAAACTCTTCAAATTGAAATAAACTTCATCACGTGATAAGACACAAGTAGTGTCGAAACAAAATAGCCATTTTTGTAGTGACATTATAACATATTTATGTTATAAGTTCTGAATATATATATATATATATATATATATATATGATTCTGTCATAACTTGTACTTATAACGACAATCACCCTGGATGGGTTGATCCGGCTTCATCCTTAGAAGAAGTTTTATGAGAAGACTGGTTGCCAACCAAGACTATGAAAACCATTTTGTCCTGCTGCTTGCCTATAGATGTGGAAGAAGAGAATAGATTCATACCTTTTCCAAATGCATTAGTAAATAAGTGAATGTAATGAATTCGACTGGAATGCTTCGGAGTCTGAGCCGCTACACATGCTGGCCTGAATATTCAAGAAATCTAATAAAAACGATCGATCACCAGCATGATTCGAACCTACGGCAACATGTGCAGAAAGTTCGTTAGATACGAGGTGATTCAAATGTCTCTTACAAAGCTAAGATCGAATCCTGCCAGAAGACGCATTTTCTTTAATAAGATTTCTAGAATATTCCGGCCGGTTGACGAAAATGAAATACTGTTTAAAAAAATAAAATAATAATCAGAATTAAGAAATAAAAATTCATAATTTCTTTAGAAACACACACACACACACGTTTATGTTTCGAATTGTTCCAAACCCTGTAACCCCTTGTATTTTGGTGGCTTTAATGCCTTGCTTGGGGTGATACTAATTAATATCTATCTATCTATCTATCTATCTATCTATCTATCTATCTATCTATCTAAACACACACACACACACACACACACACACACACACACACACACACACACACACACACATATATATATATAGAGAGAGAGAGTGAGAGAAGAGAGGCGTGCGCACACACACACACACACACACACACACACACACACATATATATATATGGAGAAAGAGAGAGAAAAGAGCTGTGCACAAAAAACATACACACATATATATATATATATATATATAGAGAGAGAGAGAGAGAGATAGTGAGAGAAGTGAGGCGTACGCGCACACACACACACACATATGTATATATGTGTGTGTGTGTGTGTGTGTGGAATTACGGATGTTTCTCACGTATGCTGCGGCAGTACACAAGCTAAATACGGACTCTATTGTCGCACGCATGCGCACACATAGGCTGGCTGAACAACGATCTTTTCCATTCTTCTTGCTTATTATCGCATTTGGCTCGCAGTCAAATATCTATTGTCTATTATCTTCCTTTTTTATTTCTACTTCTTTTCCCGATAAAAAGAAAAGGAAAAGAAAGTGCGGCCAACATCCGACGCCATCTTGTTCATTCCACCCTTAATTCCCGCCTTTTCTCTAACCCTGCTGCCAATTTCTTTGCCCTCCATATTTACCGTCGTTACTGCTGCATTACCGACACGCGTTCATAATTGCCAATATTTTCCATTTTCGCGCCATCCGACATCTATTTTATTTCATTAGAACCCTGCACGCCTGCCTACCATTCCGACCCCACCGTCGATCTGGTCACACAACCCTAACCCCCGATTGTTCTCTCCCCGCGGTATCGCCATAATTGCTTGCTCTGAAAAATCACATTTTTTTTTTAGCATGCGCGTCTTCATTTGTTTTTGCGCGGTTTACTCGTTCATTCTGTTCCCGCTTTTTTTCTTTCTTCCTTTTTTGAATTATTATTATTATTATTATTATTATTATTATTATTATTATTATTCGCACCTTTTAATCATTCCTATTACATGCCCTAGTCTTCTTTCGAAATTTGGTCTTCCGTTTCTTCTTTTTCGTAGACTTTTAATATTCACCGCCATTAAGAGCAGGCTATTAGCGTTCTTACTTTCATTATTATTATTACTGTGTCATTTTTCATCATATTTCGATTTCTGCTATGGTCGCACTACCAACCAAGTCTGCGGGAAGACCTAAGGCAGGTCGTGGCGTGTTGTTATGGCTCCATTTCATGTTTTTTCTATCTTCCTCATCATCCCTAGCGTTACATAGACAAACTTCCCCTTAGTGTGTGGGCTGTACTTAATAAGACAATTTTTTGTAGATGTCTTAAGCTGGGGTTTCTAGGGATTCTTTCAATGTGTCGTTTTGTTCCATTTTTTATCATTCCAAGTGCACCTACTATCACTGGCACAACTCTTGTTTCAATTTCCACATTTTTCTATTTCAATTTCCAGGTCTTTATATTTTGACAGTTTTTCGAATTCAGTGGTTGCTATGTTACAATCCGCTGGACAAGCCATATCAATTAATAGACAAGTTTTTTTCTTTCTGGTTTTTAACAATAATGTCTGGCCTATTTGCTTCAATTTTTCTGTCTGTGCAGATGGTGACATCTACTATTTCTGTAACCGGTGCTGGGTGATGTTCATACCAGTGTTGTGTTTATTATTATTGATCTATGTATTTATAGTTATTGTCCTATATGTCCGAAGCCAATAATAGGTTGTCACCCATGAAATGTCTCACTTTATAGGAAATGAATAAAACGCTTCTAAAATGTTAAATAACTAATTTATTTAGTTAAAATAAGCACCATGTTGATGAATGACCGTTCTAAAAAAAGTAACTTTAAATTCTTGATTTCATATTTAAAAACATTTTCATTCTTTCATGTGATAAACAGTCCAAGTGCTTCGATTAACTCTTCCTTATAGGGAATGTTTTATTGCGTATGAAAACTCAAAATGCTTTAAAAAATGATTATCAGTAGAATATGGAGGATGAAATAATATTTCATAATTAACGCTATCCAGCTTTTGGAGAGTTGACTGCGAATCGTGCAGCCGTGTAGGTCATCCCTAATCATAAGTCTAGGAGGCTTCTTTCGTGCATACTCTCAATTTCTCCGCAATACGAAGTTCGCTGTTATTGTTATCCCTTGACAAAAGAATGAATAATGAATAACCCCTTTGAAAGACCACCATTCAGTCAACATATCTTTTTTAGGATGCTGTGCTGGTGTTGAGTGCGTTCCTGATTCTTTTGAATTTAACCAGTAGCTTACTCTCTTACCGTTGTCAAAGAATAACCATATTTTTTCATAGCACGTTATGATTCTATGAAAAAAAAAAAAAAAACTTTTCCAGTTTGTACTCATACAGTGGATGTGTGTTGTAGTGCAGTGGGTATCGGCTCAAAACGATAAATCGGGGAGCCGAGTTCGAATTCCTGTTCAATTCGTTGCATTCACTTACGCGCAAATACCCTTGAGAAAGGCATTAATTTGTCTCTTCCCTCTAGTTATGGGTTAAATAACAGGTCAGCTTGAGTTCTATAACCTTGGCTGGCAACCAGTCTACCGCAGAAAGTAATGGCAACCTACTGCGGGATAATCTTCTGCCCAGTCAGCCATGTCTCTTTCGAGACATGATCGCCCAAAGCGTGTATCACGTATACTACGTTACTGTCTGACTAAATATAATAGTTGAAAACCTGATTAAAGTTTCTACTAGGCATAAAGTGGGGGATCAGTTTTATATTGTTATGAAGTAATAAACTGATCCCCCACTAATTACTACTTAATAATAGGAGACATCTCTCCCCACTCTAGCTATGAGTCAAATAATAGAACAGATTTAGTTCTAAAAGCCTTGTTTGGCAACCAGTTCACCGCAGAAAGCAATGGCAACCTACTGCGGGATAATCTTCTGCCCAGGCAGTCATGTCTCGAAAGAGACATGATCGCCCAAAGCGTGTATCACGTATAGCACTTAACTGTCTGACTGACTCATACAGTAAGATTATTCGACATTGTTTCATTGTAATTGTTTTCATTGGCCTCATGAGCAACAACTTTTTTTTTAATCGTATCACCCCGAGCAAGGCGGTAACACCACTGATGTGCAGGGGGCTACGTAATAGTGAAAAGATTGGAAAGGAGAAAGCCGGAAACTAAATCCTAAACAAGGAACAAGGGATGAGCCTCTACACCTGTTCAATAGACGTGGGTGGAGTGTGGACCGGGCGATAGATAGATCTATCTACTCCAATATTGAAAGAAAAATTATCTGGAAAGAAATCTCCAAGAATAAATCAAGATTTTATATATACTAAGTCGGTTACTTCGTTAAACGACTGGATCAACAACCAACCAAAAAAGTGCGTGTTTTCATATGTAACAACCTAATATTAAGAATGATAGTAATAATTAAGACAACAATAGGAAGACTGTATAATCACAATAATAATAGACAGAATACAAGTATAGACATGATTGGGCACGAAAGATGATCCACGGGGAATTATGCAAGCCAGTGAGAGTTGATCACACAGAATCAATGGTATGCACTATAAGTAAAAGGTTTCGAGCTACTCTCTAGATTTCGAAGACTTTTGGAGGTTGCGTATCTTTTTCAAAACTAATTTACTGAGAGTAGAATATTAACGGAATTAAACCATTACTATACAAAGGTTCTTTAAAATATATATTACATTTTAGTAACTTAGCTTAGTAGCAGTTAAAAAAACCAAAGAAAGAGTTGAACTTACTAATTATTAAATGTAGTAGTGGTTCCAGACTTTTAACCTATGGTGTATATAAAAAACAAAAACTGTCTTAAAATCCTCTGGGAATTTGAGATTAAAACGGATCATCCTAAAATGGGCTCAAAGGCCGGATTGAGTACTAGCTATTTAAAAGAAAGAAAATTTACTGACTTAGCCGAACACGGAGCAGATTTGAAAGAAAGTGGAAAGAAGAAAGAAAGCCAAGGAAATCGTAGCACACGAAGTTGACATTTTGCCGGAACACAGAAATAATTCCGAAAGACACAGGAAAAAATTAGAGGAACTGGAATCAGTGGAATTTGGGTGGTGCAGTGGATATCGACTCGGAACGACAAATCGGAGAGCCGAGTTCGAATTCCAGTTGAATTCCTTGCATTCACTTACGTACAAATACTCTTGAAAAAGGTATTAATCCGTCTCTTCCCTCTAGTTATGGGTCAAATAACAGGACAGATTAGGTTCTATAGCCTTGATTGGCAACCAGTCTACCGCAGAAAGCAATGGCAAACTACTGCGGGATATTTCTGCCCAGTCAATCATGTCATTTTCGAGACATGATCGCCCAAAGCGTGTATCACATATGGAACTTAATTGACTGATCCAGATAACAATATTAAAGCAAAAAACTGGAAATATTTTCGGTGATTTGCTATTATTTCATCTTCAGTAGAAGCCAAAAATTATTGCTTATTATTATTACAAAATATTTTTACAATTAAAGTTATTATTAATAATAAATTGTAAATTATTACTAAATTTATTATTATCGATTCTTTATTTTTATTACAGTTATTAATGAAAATTATTAATTTTAAATTATCATTGTTATCATTTTATGTCATTTTTCATTATAATTCGATTTCTGCGATGGTCGCACTACCTATCAAGTCTACAGGAAGACTTAAGGCAGGCCGTGGTGTGTTGTTATGGCTCCATTTCATGTTTTTTTCTATCTCTCCTATCATCTCTAGTGTTACATAGACAAAATTCTCCTTAGTGTGTGGGCTGTACTTAACAAGACTATTTTTTATATATCTCTTAAACTTGGGTTTTCCAGGGATTCTTTCAATGTGTTTTTTTCCCATTTTTTTATCATTCAAAGTGCACTTACTATCACTGGCACGACTCTTGTTTTCAATTTCCACATTTTTTCTATTTCAATTTCCAGGTCTTTATATTTTGACATTTTTTTCGAATTCCTTGATTGCTATGTGACAATCCGCTGGACACGCCATATCAATTAATGGACAAATTTCTTCTTTCTGGTTCTTAACAATACTGTCCGGCCTATTGCTTCATTTTTTCTGTCTGTGTAGATGGTGTAATTCCATAGAATGGTGACATCTACTATTTCTGTAACCGGTGCTGGGTGATGTTCATACCAGTGTTTGTTTACAGATTTTCCATAGTGTTTTCACATTGTCCAATGTAAATGTTGCCCCACTCTATCGTGGCGATTTTTATATTCATTTGAAGCAAGTACAGAACATCCTGAGATTAGATGGTCTATTGTTTCTTGGTGTTTATCACAAAACCTGCATTTTAGATCCACATTATTACATATAATATTTGCCTGAAAGTTCCTAGTCAAAAGATTTTGGTCTTGCGCTGCAAGAATAAAGCCTTCAGTCTCGGACTTTAATCCGGATGCAGGTAACCATCGATGTCTATTAACTTTATCAACATTGGATTTATTGGCACGTTCTGTATATTGGCCATGCAGAGGTTTGTCTTGTCGGCGTTGTTTCATATGTTCAAGAGCTTTATCTTTGGCTTTCATTTTCATATTTTTTGCCGCAGTAGTTGGTTCTTGGCTTCTGTTTTGCTTTTCTACAGAATCTATTAAATGTAAATCTTGTTTGTATTTACTGCCTTCTTTCATTAGTGGATATTTTTTCTTTTTGTTTTCATGTTTGACTAATTGTATCATCCAGTTTTTATTATTATTATTATTATTATTATTATTATTATTATTATTATTATTATATACACGTTTTGGACGATTATGTCTCGAAAAAGACATGACTAATCTAAATTACTTCGCAGTAGGTTGCCCAATCTGTCCTATTATTTAACCCATAGCTGGAGGGAAGGGACGGTCTAATACCTTTCCCAAGGGTATTTGTTCGAAAGTAAATGCAAGGAATTCAACAGGAATTCGAACTCGGATGTGAGTTGTGGTGCAATAGATATCAGCTCGGAACGAGAAATCGGGTAGCCGAGTTCATATTCCAGTTGAATTCGTTGCATTCACTTACGCGCAAATACCTTTGTGAAAGGTATTAATCCTTCTCTTCCCTCTAGTTATGGGTTAAATAATAGGTCAGGTTGGGTTCTATAACCTTGGCTGGCAACCAGTCTACAGCAGAAAGTCATGGCAACATACTGAGGGATAATATTCTGTCCAGTCAGTCATGTCTCTTTCGAGACATGATCGCCCAAAGCGTCTATCACGTATAGCACTTAACTGACAGCACTTCTTCACTCACTTGAAATTCCCTTTTGAATTTGTTGGCTTTCTTTCTTACTCAGTAAAGTTTCTTATTTCTTTCCTATTTTTTTCGTAGCTTCCAGGTCTCTTTGAAGGCCGATTGTTGTAGTTTTTTAAGACAGTTCTAGTTGAAGTAATCCTCTGCCTCTTTCGGATCTGGACACATACAAATCAACATCGGCCTTAGGATAATGCATGCGCTGGCGAGAAGGAAGCTTTCTCGTTTAATATTAGAAATGAAATCTTGTAGAGTGGCTGACAACCCTGCAGCACTCTCAATCATGGGATGGCCCGTGGCTGCAATGGTTTATTTAAGTAAAGAGTAGTAGCTTTTTAGGCGTAATATTCGAGTGTCATTCGAGTTATATTCAGACTGATTACATCGGCGACTATTGCGATCTAAACCTTTCCTCTGCTTTTAAGTTCTGTCTTGTCTGTTATTGTAACTATTGTGCTGTTCTGTGGATATCGGTTTAGCACCGGATATTGTGCTGAATGATACCGAAGCACACTTTCTCTGTGTATCGTATCCATCTCGGCGATACAACATGAAGGATATTGAAACTGTATTACACCACAGAAAAAGCCAAAGTGCTTATGGTTGATATTCTGCTTTGTTTATTCAACTCGGTAAAGTGCGACATAGAGATCCGAAGGCGAATTGGCATGGCAAAGGACGCGTTCCAGAAGCTGAGTAAAGTACTAACACACAGGAAAATTTCACTAGAAACAAAGAAAAGAGTGCTGAATTGCTATGTGATGCCAGTTCTTCAATACGGCAGTGAATGCTGGACAATATCATCGAAAATGAGGACAAAACTTGAAGCAGCGGAAATGTGGTTTTACAGAAGGATGCTGTGGATATCGTGGACTGGGCATGCAAGCAACGTTGAGGTGTTGGAAAGAATGGCAACAAAAAGGAAATTAATACTGAGCATCAGGAAGAGACAACTGAAGTTCCTGGGACATGAAATGAGGAAGGAGAGCTTGGAGAACCTGATACTGACTGGTCAGATAGACAGAGGAAGGCAGCGGATAACATATTTGCAGGGCCTGATCAGGTGGATGACGGAACGGGGGTTACGAGGTGTAACAGGAGCAAACATACTAAGAGCCACAAGGGATAGGGAGACGTGGAGAACCATAATCGCTTACGTCCTGAAGGGACAGGGAACATAGAAGAAGAAGAAGAAGATTTAACTCCAGACGTACATGCTTGTTGCATTATTTCCTTACGTTCTCCCTCATTTAGCTATGCTGTATTCCATGTTCTTCGTTATATTACCTGGTGACTCTCTGGACAAAAACAATCGTCTTGATAGACAACGACAATGACACTGGGGTGGAATAATGGGCAGTCAGAGAGAATCCCGCAGAAGCTGTCGAAGAATCGTTAACCATCGACATTTCTCTGTTCTCTTTTCTTCTCTTTTCTTTAGGCTAGAAAACTCAGACTTATAAAATAAATTTTTATCAATCATATTTTTCTCGGCTCTCGCCTGTGTTTCCTGCCTTTGATATCAATCACATTTTTGTTGGCTATTACCTTTCAAGCTTTTTGTTGTTACACTCCGCTGCCGCCATCCAAGGCCGAAATATATTTTTATCAATCTTATTTTGTCGGTAATATAATGCAAAGAAAACAGAAAAATCCTAAATGTTTTCTGTGTAGAAATGAAACTGAAGCTCTCAAATATATAATACTAGCAGTATAGCCCGGCGTTGCTCGGGTGTAATGAAAGCTTTAAAACAAATCCATGGTCCTGGAGCTCAGACTCTTTGGACGTTGGCACGAAAGACTAAAAAGCAATAGTTGTTTCCAGTTAAAGCGAAACTGTAGACTGAAAGAAAAATGAATGGATGTAAGTCAAATTTTAATTTCCTGGTATCGATATCAAATAAGTTTTTTCGTCGTAAACTGAATTTTGAAGGCTAAATAAGTCTTCTGAGTAAATAGTATCATGGCTGAGACTAAGAACTACAATTATACCTACTTAGAGCCAAACCCGAAACAAAAACTAAAATAAAAGGGCTGAAAAAAATACAGATATACAGGCAGATAAACAGACACACACACAAACATCTTGCCTTTATATATATATATATTATCGATTTTCTGCACTATTGTAAGAACTGCAACCTTGAAACTTTTGAATATCGTTTCTTATGTCATTGTCTATGAGTGTATCAAATTTGATTAAAATCGGACCACTCCTTCTATAACCAGACTTTTTCGATTATCGATTTTCGATATTTATCGGGGGTACCTCGACACAAAACCTAGCTAAGAACACTTGCAGACACTCATAGTACAACTGTGTAAATTTTCAAGAAAATCGGTTTAGCCGTTTCGGAGTCTATAGGTAACGGACACACATACACACACTTATTTATACACTTATTTATACACTCCATTTATAAATAAGTTTAAATTTTATAAGTTAGAAATAATCTGTAACATAGACATGATTAAATAGAAATTGAGATCCAGTGTGCATTATGCCAACGATTTTGGATTTGGCCATAAACATAAATCGAAAGACTTCTCCGGGCTATTCGAACTTCAAATGGTTCATCTGAGTTAGGCCAGGAGAACCGTTCGAATTTCAAATGATTCACCCAAGTCAGGTCAGAACCGTTCGAACTGCAAATGGTTCACCTGAGTCAGAGGAACCGTTCGAACTGCAAATGGTTCACCCGAATCAAGCTAAGGGAACCATTCGAACTTCAAATGATTCTCTGGTGTCAGACCAGGAGAGCCATTTAAATTTAAAATGGTTTACCCGAGTCAGGCCAGGGAAACAATTCGAACTTCAAATGGCTTACCCGAGTCAGGCCAATGATATCGTGAATTTTTAAATGGTTGACCCTAGCCATGTCAGAGGAATCATTTGAACTTCAAATGATTCATCCGAGTCAGTCCAGGGGATCAAATCCAAACACCGCCAACATGAACATGTGTTAGATCAGTCAGTCAGTTAAATGCCATACCTGATACACGCGTGGGCGATCATGTCTCGAAAGAGACATGACTGACTGGGCAGAAGATTATCCCGCAGTAGGTTGCCATTGCTTTCTGCGGTAGACTGGTTGCCGACCAAAGCTATAGAACCCAATCTGTCCTGTTATTTAATCCATAACTGGAAGGAATAGACGGATTAATACCTTTCCCAAGGGTATTTGCGTGTAAGTGAATGCAAGGAATTCAGCTGGAATTCGAACTCGGCTCTCCGATTTTTCGTTCTGAGTCGATATCCACTGCGCCACAACGCACATGTGTTAGATAGTGTTTCATTTAAGCAGAAGTGAAAAAATGTTTTATGACAATCATTAGAAAAGTGTCATTTGGAACTGTCTCGAAGAGTCTTGCCAAATGTTTGCAAAAATTGGAAATCCAAATAAAATTTTTCTAATGATAAGAACAACCAAAACGACGGCGTTCTTTAAATTAAATGAATAAGTATGTGGAACTTGCATGATTGGAAATAGTGTCTCTTGGTCTCTAATTGGAGGCATCAGGTATCTTTCTTCTCTTTTGTTGTGTCATGTCTCTTCAGAACGGGATCGATCATGGCTCTCCCTGATTTCTAATCCTTTGTAGAACCGTGAAAACTTTTATTTTTGCTATACCTTGTATTATTTCTTCTGTAATTCATTTACACAAGTTCGTTAGGTAGGTCAGTCCTTGCTTCTCCTCCGTCCTGTGAGTGTCTAATTTTCTAGGTCTACTTCCCGCATTACATGTCCTAGGAATTTCAGCTGTTCGTTTCTGATTCTAATTATAAGTGTATTTTTGTAAGCATTTTCCCTAAAACTTTGCAGTTGTTTTACAGGCTCCAACCATAATATTGTCAACATTCTCCGGTAGAACTACATCTATGGGACTTGAACTCTTCTCTTGATGTTTCATGAAATTCTTCAATATTCGTTTCAATAAAGAAGAACAGATATTAAATACCAATTCAGCCCTTTTTTCCATGTTTTGAAACGAAACTTTCCTGCTTCTTAATATCTTGTTAAGCTTTTTGTAAGATCACATTTTTCAGATTTGCTTACCACAGTTAAACAGGCGATAATAATATAATATATTCTATTATTACGAATATAAATAATACTAGCAATAATAATCACCTTAATAGAACTGGTAATAGTAACAGTAGATGTCACAAAATTAACAATATCGCTGAAAAGGTTTATTAGCCTGATCCAATTTTCATAATTGGATAAAATTTTTGAATATCAAATTCTTTAAAGTCCTTTATGAGAGTGAACCAAATTTCGCAAACGAGAAAAAAGGTGTGATACAAGCAGACTTTTGACACAAAGAAGACAATTTTTTTAATTGGAGTAGATATCGCCCGGTTCACACTCCACCCACGTCTATTGAACAGGTGTAGAGGCTCATCCCTTGTTCCCTGCTTAGGACGTGATTTCCGGCTTTCTCTTTTCCAATCTATTCACTCTTACGTAGCCCCCTGCACACCAGTGGCCTTACCGCCTTGCTTGGGATGATGTGATAAAAAAAAATGTTGGTAAGGATTCATCAATTTCCAAATAAAAAAAAAACTTTAAAAATAAGCTTAAAATGTGGGCAGTGAAAAAACTATCACTGACTTCAAAAATCGAAAAAAGTACCAGAAGAACAATAGGAATAAATATGAATCGAAAACGAAGGGCAAAGTAATAACGGGTTAAAACTGGAAGAATTCAGAACAGAAAAACTTATTATGATTGAAAAAAAAATAAAAAATAAAAAAATAAAAGCGGCACCTCGAAGTGGAAACCGAAGTATTATTACTGGCAACTAAGTTCTATGTCAATAAAATTATTCTAAGAGAAGAACAATTTGACCCAGTAATTCCCACAGTTCTAATTCCAGTTGAATTCCTTGCATTCACTTACGCACGAATACCACTGGGAAAGGTATTAATCCGTCACTTCCCTCTAGTTATGGATTTAAATAATAGGACAGATTAGGTTTTATTGCCTTAGCTGTCAACCAGTCTGCCGCAGAAAGTATTGGCAACCTACTGCGAGATAAACATCTGACATGATCGCCCTAAGCGTGTATCACATATGGCACTTAACTGACTGAATTCCCATTGTCTCATTCTATATATTATGTAGGTTGATGTGAGAAACTATGCTATTAGCAACGCCGTTAGCAATGCTATTAGCAATGCCATTAGCAATGCTATTAACAAGGCAATGTCTTTGGTAATGCTATTAGCAATACACTATCAATACCATTGACTAACAGTACATTAACAATGCCATTAGCAATATATTAGCAATACTATTTGCATTTCATTAGCAATGTTGTATGCAATCTATTAAAAATCCTATTAACAATGCCATTAGCATTATATTAGCAATGCCATTAGCAGTACATTAGCAATATCATTAGCATTTCATTAGTAATGCTATTAGCAATATATTAGAAATACTATTAGCAATGCCATTGGCAATCCATTAGCAATGCTATTAACAATGCCTTTAGCAATATATTAGCAATGCTATTAGCAGTACATTAGCATTTCATTAGCAATACCAGTAGCAATTCTGCTTGGAAATAATTGGCAATACTAATAATAACCTAGAAATTTACATTTGCTTGGTTCATTTAGCACACTATATTTTTTGCGAGGTAATTTATATGGAAACAAATTTTATCATGATAAAAATTGCAATGAATTGATAGGTAAACATAGGTCCGTGTTATACTTGCGTCTAAAAGACTTACATAGATGCGGTATACGCCAGGGTAAATATATGTAGACATTGGTCGGCTTTGTACCCAAATCTTTATGTATCCATAAGGAAGATGACATGGTGAAAGCATCTTACTCCTTTGTAGTTGACATATTCTAAATTTCGGTGACAGAATGAAAATGAAATAATAAAAATAATGATTTGATTAAAAATATGTTTTAAACTGTGACTCAGATAACCACTGAATTTATTTTGGCAAAAGTGCTATGAGTTTTAACGCAGAAATTGCTGTTACATATTGTAAATAAATCTGGTTCTAGTATTGAAAGGGAAAAAAATTAAACGTGCAGGTTGGAGGAAGATATTTTATAAAACGATGCCCACTTGAATTGTCCCCTAGGTGAATAACTTTCACTTTCACTTTCACTTTCACTTTCGTTTTTAATTTTTCGCTATGATATTCTCATATACCTTTCTCTTCATTTTTCTCACTTTTGTCTTTCTTTCACTTTTATCCCCCTCCCTAGTTTAATTATGCTTTCTATCTCTCCTATTCCCTTTTTCTCTTTCCCGCCACCATTCAATTTCTTTTCTCCCATTCTCATCTCTTCTTCAACTTCACTGTTTTCTCCTCTCTTTCTATTCTTTCACTTATAGCATTCGTTTCTTTCTTCCTTTTAAATTATTAAATTATCTCTTCAGCCGTTCGTGGATTCCTGAGCGAAATCTTATTCTCGATCTGAGAATATTTCGCCTCGAATATAGATAGCTGAGTAAATGGGAACATAATGAAAGAAAGAAAGAAAAAAAGAAAGAAAGAAAGAAAGAAAGAAAGAAATAAGCAAAATAATTTCATATAAGGATTCAGGAAAAAGAAAGAAAGAAAATTAGTAAAAATATTTACTTCTAAGAAAGAAAGAAAGAAAGAAAGAAAGAAAGAAAGAAAGAAAGAACAAATAAACAGAAAAGAAAAGAACGAAAAAATTAAGTTTGGCGAGAAGAAAAGAAGAAAATTAGAAAGTGATAGATAGATAGATAGATAGATAGATAGAGAGAGAGAGAGAGAGAGAGAGAGAGAGAGAGAAAGGAGAGTTAACAAGAGAGCTTTGACTGTAGATGGTTGAATGAATTTGAACGTAATGAAAGAAAAAAGAAAGGAACAAAGGAACAGAAAAAAAAACGAAGAAAGACGAAGGAAAGTAAAAGGTGGAGAAGAAAATGAAAAACCTAGAAAGAAAGAAACAGAGAGCGAGAGCCTAGAATGTAGGTTGTTGAGTGAATGAGAATATAATGAAAGAAAGAAAAAGAAACATACAAAGGAACAGAAAGAAATGAGTGAAGAATAAAATAAAAGAAGGAAGAAGAAGAAAAGGAAAAATCTAGAAAGAAAAAGAGAGAATAAGAAAGAAGGAGAGAGATAATTCCTGCTTTATAATTCCGTCTTTCTCTCAGAAGTAAAAAAATATGAGACTCAATAGGAAAGAAAAAAGACAGATCGAGAGATAAAAAGATTTTGAAAATAAATTATCATTTATCCATCACACCCAGATGGTGCATATGGTAGCAACTTTTTTGTTGCTGTAACAAACTGTTTTTTACGGGACAGGGTTGTTAGCCCTGCACCCAACCCTGGTCATTACGTTTACAGCACCCGGTATTTTCAAATGATCACCCATTTAAGTACTGACCAGACTCAGATGTTGCTTAACTTCGGTGATCGGACAGAAACCGGTGTATTCAACACGATATAGCCGTAGACAGAGAATGAAAAGAGACTGCTAAATAATAACCCCCCCCCTCTACCACCTCTACTGGCTAAAAAGATAAAAATAATTTTTTTACCTTACGGTCAGTAAAGCATGTGTGTTTGGGATGGAAACAACTGTTTTAAATATTCTTAAAAGCAAGTCATGATTTTTTTTTTGCTTAATTTTAAACGTTTCATGCTTAATTGAACGACTGATTTTCTTTTTTTCAAAGAAATATTTTGACTGGACTTTAACTAAGTTAAAACTTAGCAATTCACCACCCTAATTTTTTTAACTGGAGTAGATAGACCAATCTATCGCCCGGTTCACACTCCACCCACGTCTATTGAACAGGTGAAGAGGCTCATCCCTTGTTCCCTGTTTAGTATGTGGTTTCCGGCTTTCTCTTTTCTCTCCTCAGTATCGGTGCTTCCGTGATTTTCTTGCGGTGCGCTTGGCTGGTGGCAACGTCTTATCATTGTGAGGGTACCGGGTTGGCAGTTTCCTGGTTACTGCTTCCGAACTGGTAGTTAGGAGCCCTAACTATTGCGTAGCGTCAAGAGCGGCTGCTCTGATCAACAGTTGAATAATACCGGGGTTCTAGTAGTGCCATGTCGCGCTTTCTCTGCAAGCGCTTTCGGTGGGCAACCCCGAGGCCACACTTCGATACAGCCCGAGCCAGTTCCCATCCCAGCGCATATCTTGGATAATGACTGTTTGCATCCTCTACTCAAGGTCCCTCCCAACCAACAAATTTTAACATGATCAACGGAATCAAAAATAATCTTAAACCAGCCAAACTTAAATCACCAAAATCTCTTAACATTTCTTTTACTAACATCCGGGGCATTAGTACTAACTTTTGTAGCGTAGAAGCTTTCCTCCACGAAAAGCTCCCTGACATCCTAGCGCTCTGTGAGACTAACCTCAACTCATCAATACCCTCCTCTGACTTCTCTATCCCTGGTTATCTTCCCCTCCTAAGGAAGGATTCCGATGTCCACATACATGGGCTGGGCGTCTACGTTAGCGAACACCTCCCTTTAACTAGGTTGACCTCACTCGAATCCACCGCCCACCAATATGTATGTCTCCGTCTATCACTTCTTAGTTCGGTTAGCTGCCTTTTCTTCCTTTACCGTCCCCCCTCTTCTTCAGGCTGCTCTCTTTTAGACAGCATTTCTGACAATATAGATAAGGCTACTTCCTACCACCCATTCGCTCACATATTTGTGTTCGGAGATCTTAACGCCCATCATGCTGAGTAGCTTAAAGACTCTGTTACTGATTCAGCAGGCATCCACTCTTTCTGGACACGCCTCTTTACTAGATAAATGCGTTACCTCTACACCTGATTCCTGCCAATTTTCACAGCTTTGCCCCCTCGGTAACTCCGACCATGCTGTTGTCTCTCTTAATACTTCTCTCCAATCTCACTCCCCCCAGGAGCCTCTTATTTATAGGATTTCCTACTGCTACTAAAGAGCTGACGGGGACGCCTTCCACGACTTCCTTTGCGACGTCCCTTGGGGGAAAGTGTTCGATCTCCCAGTCGATGACTGTGCCTCTGATTTCGTCCTGGGTGAATTTACGCAGATGGCACTACAATTTACTCCCGCATGAGAAAGAATCTGATCTGCTGATCTTGAAAGGGATCTACACTCTGTGGTAAATTAGGGTGGCTCGTCAATTTCACTGTGTCTGTCAATCATCACAGGCAACCTCTCCTGCACCCCCCATAAGCAATACTCTGCGCCTCCTCGGCCTTACCTTCTCTTCTGATCTCAAGTGGAAGCACTAACTCCACCCACGTCTATTGAACGGGTGAAGAGGCTCACCCCTTGTTCCTTGTTTAGGATGTGGTTTCCGGCTTTCTCTTTTCTAATCTTTTACTCTTTTCCAATCTTTTACTCTTATTTTTTTTAATTGGAGTAGATAGACTAAACTATCGCCCGGTTCACACTCCACCCACGTCTATTGAACGGGTGAAGAGGCTCATCCCTTGTTTCCTGTTTAGGATGTGGTTTCCGGCTTTCTTTCTTTTTTCCAATCTTTTCACTCTTACGTAGCCGCCTGCACATCAGTGGCGTTACCGCCTTGCTCGGGGTGATATGATTAAAAAAAAACAAACAAAAAAACATTGAGTCAATAGTTAAATCCACTGCTAGAAAGGTTGGGTCACTGTGTCGGGCCTGGATGTTTTTCCCACCTGAAACCATCCTGCATATATACAAATCAACCATTCGTCCGTGCATGGAGTACTGCTGCCATATATGATCTGGTGCCCACGCTGTTTATCTCCGTGTTCTTGACAGGCACCAAAGAGAATCAGTAATGTGATAGGTACTGATTGGCGGCTCGACTACAGCCACTTTCCCACCGACAAGATGTGGCTTCCCTTTGTCTGTTCTGTAAATACTTCCATGGCTTCTGCTCCAACGAACTTAAGTCACTGGTGCCTCCTCAACAGGTGTTTACTCGTGCAACCAAACTGGCAACTGGGTCTCACCTTTTCACAGTTAGATCAACCAAATGCAGACCTCAATTCTACTCCTGCAGCTTCTTTTCTCGCACTTCCCGCCTGTGGAATTCGCTTCCTTATTCTTGCTTTCCTGTCGGCTACAGCCTCCATGAATTTAAATGCAATGTCAATACTCATCTCTTAACCACTTGACCCAAGTTATTTCAACACCGCCCTGTATATCCTTTCTTTTCTTTCCACCTTTGCAACTGTCATCACACCTGTATTTCCTTCCTTCTCTTGCTCCTTTCTAACTGGTTCGTCCTTCTCTTCACTCTCCTCTAATCTTTATACTCTTATGTAGCTCCCTGCACATCAGTGGCGTTACGGCTTTGCTGGGGGTGATATGATAAAAAAATGGTAACAGACAGACAGATAGATATAAACAGACTTTGATAGATTATTTAAATAAATGGATATAACAGAGTGAGATAGATAGATAGATAGATAGATAGATAGATAGATAGATAGATATGAACTGACTGAGACAGATAGATAGATAGATAGATAGATAGATAGATAGATAGATATGAACAGACTGAGATTGATAGATAGATAGATAGATAGATAGATAGATAGATAGATAGATAGATAGATAGATATGAACGGACTGAGATAGATAGATAGATAGATAGATAGATAGATAGATAGATAGATAGATAGATAGATAGATAAAGATAGAATCATGATTCAGATAGATAGATAGATAGATAGATAGATAGATAGATAGATAGATAGATAGATAGATAAACATGAACATATTCAGATAGATAGATAGATAGATAGAT
>JBBBDQ010000379.1:522500-605000 GCA_037127315.1 Ascarosepion bandense | reverse complement strand
TGGGCAGAAAGCAGATTTAAACCAGTGGGCCGGTTGATTGACCTACGGATGCTCAGGGATCTACGGCCAACTCCTTGAGTTCGGTTAAGACCGAATAGACATTTCAACCCGAAGAGGAAGACGCCGGAGGTTGAGGGGCCAGGGTGAAAGAGTTAGATCTGGTGCACGTTAACCAGAATAGGCCCGTGAAGTGGAAGTGCTATATATACGGTCCCGTGACCAGGATACCCCCACCACGGGGACAGAAAGAGGTTAAATATATGGTGCCATTATAACCAGGATTTGACCCGTGGATGCCAAAGTGTTAGAATTAGATGCGAGCAATTATCGCAGCCATTAATCATAAATTCAAAGATGGTAAAATAAAATCCAGTCTACCGCAGAAAGTAATGGCAACCTCCTACAATAAAAGCAGTTTCCTATTCATATAGAACGTAATAATGATTGAAAAAAAAATTTAAACCGAAAAGAAGCAGTAACTGTTATTTTTGAAGTGAAAAAATATGACCAATCCCGACTTAGCATCCGCCCGTGCATTGAATACTGCTGCCATATCTGGTCGAGTGCTCCTGCTATCCCCCTAGGTGTCGTTGACAAAATCCAACGGTGAATCTGTAATGTAATCGATCCCGACTTAGCAGCTCAGATACAGTCTCTTTCTCGCCGGCGCAATGTGGCTTCCCTGTGTCTCTTCTACAAATACTTTCACGGCTTCTGCTCCGATGAATTTAGCTTCCTGGTGCCTCCTATATATGAATTTACTCAAGGCACAAGATTAGCAACTAGGTCCCACCCTTTTACTGTGAAACCAATAAATTGTAAACGCAAATTCTACTTCTTTTCTCGCCTGTGGAAATCCCTTCCATTTACTTGCTTTTCCGACAGCTACAATCTTCAAGAATTCAAATGTAAAGTCAATAGTCATCTCATATCTCACTAACCTGCATCGTCTCTCTCTCATGCTCCTTTCTTCGTCCACTCCACTCTCATCACTATTCTCATTCTTCTCTTACCCTCTTCCTGACACCCCTGTAACCTGTCACTCTTTCTCATAACTTTCCTATGTAACCCCCTGCTCAACAGTGGCAGTTAAATGCCTTGCTTGGGGCGACACAATTATAAAAAATAATTATAATATTTTCGTGAAAAAATAGTGTATTCAGAAAATGTAATGATGCAAAGCAATCTAAGGGAGGTAATTCAGTATTTGGCATATGAAACGAACTGGAAAATATTACTAAAAACCGGAAAAAAATCCGGAAACATCCCGTCCCAGATTGAACATAAAATCTAATTAGTTCGTGTCAGTCATGAGACCAATCATCCCTGGAAGTTTCATCCGAATCCATTGAGCGCGTTTCTAGATATTTTGACCAAGGACAGACAGACAGACAGACAGACAGACAGACACGAACAAAAAAAATAAGTTCGCGTTAAGCCGGGGGTAATAATAGCGATCGTTCGGTGAAAAGAAAGAAATGGTGGGGTGTTCAATTTGTCCGACAAATAATCGATAAGTAGTGAGATATCCCCAGTCTCTTGCTTATTTTTTTTTTTCGTTCGGAAGAATCTCAAGTTTCGGGAACTTATTTTGGGATGGGGTATGTGGGTGTGGGAAGCACAGAAAATCGAATCTATTTTCATAAGAATTTCGATGTTTGAACGCAGATCTTTTTTCAATGCCAGCTGTACCCTGACAAAATGAGCGTAGAATCACTGTGTGCACACAGTCTTCTTCAAACAGTAAAAGACACATTCTATAAATATAATTATCTTTTTGCAATAAAAATAAAAAAAACATAAAAACAAAATAGGAATTAATTAGCAGAAAAAGAACAAGAAAAAAAAAAAGAAATATTTTTAGATATTTATACTTCGTTGATATTCAGTCATGATACACGTTTGGGCAGAATATTTCCCAGCAGGATGTTGCCATTACTTTCTGCGGTAGACTGGTTGCCAATCTTATCTGTCCTGATATTTAATCAATAGCTGAATGGAGAAGATACGGATTAATACCTTTCCCAAGGGAATTTGCGCGTATGTGAATGCAATGAATTCAACTGGAATTCGAACTCGGCTTTCCGACTTTTCGTTCCGAGCCGATGTCCACTGCACCACAGCGCACAAACGCGTTGACATTACAAATCTTATAATTAAATTACTGTATTGAGTTAAAACGATTGTGCAGGCAAGACATAAATTTATCTTAAAAATCAGCTATGAATTAACTTGGTCATCGGCTGGAGACAACATTGCAGGCACCAAGCAGGCATAAAATATAAATAAATCAGAACGGAATATAATAAATATAACACATCGACGCCTATACAATGGTCATGTAAGTATAATATCACGTGTGTTTTTACTTCTGAGATGTTGGTTGTTTGTTTGTTTGTTTTGTTTTATGGCATATCAACCTTGGCAGGTCATTTATTGCCAACTAAATTTTATTTATTTATTGCTGGCAATATCTTTTTCTTTCAACAATTTATTGTTGTTGTTTTTTATATAAGTTTTGTGTCTAGTAATACTTTTTCTTTTCGAGTATCAAGATTCATTGGGATTTGTTTTTAAGGGCAGGGTCCTCAAGTCCTACCCTTGTTATTTAACCCATAACTGGAGGGAAGGGACGGATTAATACCTTTCCCAAGGGTACCAGTGCTTAAGTGAATGCAGGGTATTCAACTTGAATTCGAACTCGGCTCACCGATTTCTCTTTCCGAGCCGATATCCACTGCACCACAACGTACATCCGTCACTAAACGCTAACAGCATCTGGTATTCCCAAGCGGTCGCCCATCTAAGTACTGACCAGGATCAACGTTGCTTAACTTCGGTGATCAAGTAAGTCTTCTGAGATGTAATATTGTGATTATTTACATTATTTACCTTGTTCGAACTGTTGCCTTCATCGTTGTTGCCATGTTCACGACGCGTTGACCGTCTTCAAGTGATTGGAATTTTGAACTGAACCCTGTATTTCGTTCTCAAGGAGACATGACGCAGTGAATAAAAGAGTTGGTTAGAGAGTTGAGTTAAATGGAAATAATTAAAACGTTTGTCAGTGGCATGACTCATGGAACGAGAACAATCATTTTATTTGACCATGGATTAGTCTGGTCCAAGGTAGCCACCTGAAAGAAATTTTCCTTCTTCGTAGCCCAACCGGATGGTTTTAAGTGTTCTTCTGGCAACTCGGTTTTATAGTTTTATTTCTGTATTCGCTAGAATATGACCAACTGTGGGGCTCTTTTCTGGTTTCTCACTTTCCTGCCACCTATGATCTTCAAAAACTTAAATGCAATATCAATCGCCATCTTGTCTTTCTGATATATATTCTTTAATTGGCCTTTTTTCTCACTAATGTTTTCCCATTCTATTTCACTCACGTGCGTCTTAGTGGCATTATCACCTTGGGGTGAAAGGTTTGAAAATCAGCTCCCCAGTGGAATCAGAACAAAGAACTGTAAAATACAATACATGCTTTGCTATGTTTCAATCTTGCATGAGACGATAAAAATTTAGGCTCAATAAGAGAGTTGCAATAATTAAGAAACGCTACTCGATTTTAAGAATAAAGGCTTAATTTTAATAATTTTATTTGACCATGGATTAGTCTGGTACAAGGTAACAGCAGTCGAGCAACCAGTTAGAATCAAAGTTGCGAATTGGCTTTCGAGAAAGTAGTCGTCTATGTAGCTTGACTTATTAGATATTAACTTTCCTAGCAAAGATACTTTTACAAGAATCAATCTCAGTGTGAACAAATCAGCGAACGACACAAAACCTGACATTGTTTCAGTTTTTATGGTTAGTTTCTCATTTCTGTTTCACAAACACATTAAACCTAAACGTGCTCAGTGGATGACCTCTCACTGAGTCAGCCTTTTCAATGGCAAAGGTTGAGATTTAATTAAAAATTGTGTTGTTTGCCACTGATGTTTGACAGGAGTTTAATATTTGGCATCAACTGTCGGGCATTTGTGAATGAGTTTAGATAGAAGACGAAATCTCCATAGGTTAAAAAAGGGTTTGAAAAAAAAAGGCAAGGTTCGCAAAAAAGGGTCCTATTTCTCCGAGTTTTGAACTGATATTTCAGATGATTTGAATAGGAGTCTACAAAGCAGAGGTACAGGACATAAATGGACAAACAAAAACATATTTGGGGTCTACTAAAGGCATTTTTAAAAACAGATGGAATAACCACAAACCTACATTTAAGCTGAAAAACCTTAAAAATTCTACGAAACTGGCTAGCCACGTGTGGAAGTTAAAACAGAAAAATGGAAAAGGCCCTGATACAACATGGAGTATAGTAAAAAGAAAAAGGCCAAAATTTACAACGATGGTGATGTGGTGCAGATTGTGCCAAGAAGAAAAGTTAGCCATTATACTGTTTCCAGAACAAAAAAAAAAAAAAATTAATAAATGAAAGATCAGATGTAAAGTCCAGATTTGATCACTCTTATAGATACATCTTAGGATCATACAAAGCTGGATGAAAGGGTTTTAAGATCTTTAAGTCACTCCTTCCTAATTTGGAAAATTTTCGATTGTTTAAAAATTCCAGTCGCACGTTAGTAAAAATCGCTGTTTGTTCGCTTGAAAAAAGTTGGAAAATCAGTTATTATAAATAACCTGAAGATACTGAAAGGCTGAAACCTAGGTTGCCGAAATAACTCATTTCCAGATATAAAATATTCAAAAGTTCTACAATATAAATGCATTGAGTACTTTTAAAACATCTGGGTACTGGGCTGATTTAATTATGACCAAAAAACAATATATATATAGTCATCCGCTCAGAGATCTGTTTCGCTGTATCACAGCTCATCAGTACGGTTAGACTCCGATTGCTTTTTAACCCAGGATTAAAACCCGACCAAATTGGCGTCAGTCGGCGAGTCTACCTCGGGGCTATGGGCGTTCGGTAGAAGAATGCAGACATTTTAGCGTGTATATTGTCATTATACCCGCCCAATAGATAGGGTGCTCTAATTCATTTTACTGAATGAGCGATATATATATATATATATATATATATATATATATATATATATATATATATATATATATAAGTCTTATGAGTAGTAAAAACTAGTGGTTTACCAGTTCACTGTTAGTAGTGATTTACTTATTTAAGAGTTCCTGATACTTAGTAGAGTATTATATGTAGTAATATTTTTATTATAAGTTTATAATAAAAACATATTTAAAAATATGAGCATTTTTTCTATTTCTTACTTATTTATATATCTCAGTGTGTTCGGTTCTATCTATCTATCTATCTATCTATCTATCTATCTATCTATCTATCTATCTGTCTATCTATCTATCTGTCTATCTATCTATCTATCTCAGTCTGTTCATTATCTATCTATCTATCTATCTATCTATCTATCTATCTATCTATCTCAGTCTGTTCATTCATCTATCTATCTATCTATCTATCTATCTATCTATCTATCTATCTATCTATCTATCTATCTATTATAATGTATAATTTAAAATTTTCTTTTCATAGACTGACCAATTTTTCTCATAAGGTCTTAATCGTTGTTATTTTTTAAACTTTAAAAAATCTTCCTTATTCACTTTTGGTTGTTTTATTTTTCTTTTAGCCACAAATTGTAGGCAGGCATGCATGCATGCAGCCAGGCAGGCATGCAGGCAGGCAGGCAGGCCTAACATATGAAAAAGCCAGCAATCTGAGTGAAAGACAACCCTTTCTTTATTGCGACGTTTCCCAGGCCTTATAGCTTCAAACTTGTCGCACTGTTGCCCACGTCCTTAATTGCTGTTTTCAGGTCTTTATGAGATAAAGTCAATCTTTTTAGTACCTTCAGGAATTCAGGTTATTTTGTATAAGTTTCTACGAAATCGAGACCCACATACACAAAAAAGTATATTTGTCCTCACGTTACTTTGGAAATCTAGAATTCCCGAAAGAAGCTCTGAGATAATTCAGAACCATGGACTTCTTGACGCTTCATTCTTTCGACCAAGAAACAGAGTAACAATCTGACATTTATCTTGCAAAAAGATCACCTCATCTCTTCTTTGTCTGATTTGTTTGCATATGGTGGCGAGGTCAAATAAGTGCAACAAACATTAAAAAAAAAAGATTAGACGTTTGTCACTAAAGCTTTGCAAAGAATCTCAGTATCGTACACACTCGTATTTTCATCAACTAATTTAACGAGAATATGTTTGTGTGTGTGTGTTATAAATATAACCTGGTTTGATGATTTCTGAATTTACGGAAGATATATATATATATATATATATATATATATATATATATATATATATATACATTACGCTCTCACACCCTGATTGAGCACTCTGGAAGAATGGGAGACTTTGAAAAACAGTAGCTACTCTGGCATGTACGCATCGCTCATTCACTAATGACTTAGAGCACTCTGGCTATTGGGCGGGTATAATGACAATATACACGCTAAAACGTCTGCCTTCTTTTACCGTGCGCCCAGGGCCCAGAGGTAGAACCGCCGACTGACGCCACTTCGGTCGGGTTTCAATCCTGGGTTAAAAGCAATCGGAGTCTAACCGTACTGATGAACTGTGATACAGCGAAACAGATCTGTCTGCGGATGACTATATATATATATATATATATATATATATATACACAGATATATATTATGTGAATTTATATATATATATATATATATATATATATATATATATATATATATATATAGTGAATTAATAAATATATCTGTTTGCGGATGACTATTTACGCTGTCACACCCAGATTGTGCAATCTGGAAGAACGGTAGACTTTGAAAAACTAGCTACTCTAGCATCTACTCATCGTTCATTCAGCAATGAATTAGAACACTCTCAGCTATTGGGTGTGTATAATGATAATATACACGCTGAAAAGTCTGCCTCCTTCTACCGATCGCCCATAGGTCAGAGGTAGAATCGCCGACTGACGCCAATTCGGTCGGGTTTCAATCCTGGGTAAAAAACAATCGGATGTCTAACCGTACTGATGAGCTGTGATACAGTGAAACAGATCTGTCTGCGGATGACTATATATATATATATATATATATATATATAGGTGTGTGTGTAAGTGTATACACTGCTTATATACAACACGTTAAAATTTCCCTTCTCTGATTCCATGTGCCTATGGCTTAGCGGGTAGCAACTGACACAAGATCGGTCGAGTTTCAATCCCGACCAGAAGCAAGTGGATGTGTCAAGCCACACTGATGAGTTGTGATACAGCGAAATAGACTTGTATGTGGTTGACTTTATATATATATATATATATATATATATATATATATATATATATATATATATATATATTTAGTGTATCGTGGCAGCAGATAATTGTCTAAACATATACTGTTAAATATATGAGACAATGAATGTCTATTATGTTTAATCATGAGCCGTTCTAAACATCGTATTTTGGTTTTAATTTCAGTTGAAAATAAAGACAAAAAAGCACCAACATTTTTTGTTAAGTTGGTTCTAATCTTTCGGCTCACATGAGCCATCTTCAGAGAGGTTATAGGGAGGTTAACATGAAAACATCTACTATCAAATACGATTTCATCTTGTGTTGACTAAAAAAAATGCTAAGCAACGGTAACAGTTACCAAAAATAGCAAACGCAGTTCGTAAATTTGTAATGCTGTTCTATGATGTCACAACGCGTGAGAGCTCGAAATGTTAAAAGAACCATATATTTAAATGCAATGTAATGTGTTATGACCAAATTCAAATGTGATTTTATTAAGTGTGGGTTGTTTGGATTTAATGTAGATGGATTCCAATATCTGAAGGTTCTTTTTACTGTGTGTATGAGTGAGGATTATTGCATTGTTGACTAAAATCGTAAACTTATAATTAGCTTAATAAAAAATTATCCAAATGTTGGAGAATTCTGTCTTTAATTTCACCTGAAATTAAAGCCAAAATACGATGTTTAGAACGGCTCATGATTAAACATAATAGGCATTCATTGTCTCTTATATTTAACAGTATATATATATATATATATATATATATATATATAAAGTGAAGAATACCTAGTGAGCCAGACAGACCTACCTAGGTTTCACCTAAACGGATCATCAGGGAAAGCTCTACCTAAGTAATGAGCGCTTTTTGTTAGTTGATTACTCGTATCGAGGTGTTTTCTTTGGGCTACCTGCTGACCCGGTCCGAACTCTTTTGAATAATGTTCATGTACTTAGATCTTTCTTTTTTTAAAACCGTTTTTTCCCTTCTTCGTAGATTCGTAGAAGATTTTTTTTGACAAGAGTATAGTTATAATTTCTTTTATATATATATATATATATATATATATATATATATATATATATATATAGGAATAAATTAATATGCAAATTAATTGAAACAACTACTTTAATTTCCTTTAATTCAACATCTGGTCAGTTTTAGACCCACTGAAGTTACAGGATGTAATCGATTTCTATTTTTTGCTCAGATTAGGTCATTTGCAGTTGTGTGCGGTAATATGAATTTGTTTTCAGGATTTATGATGAAATTTGTTTGCTCTTGAGAAATATTGCGTCATTCGTGATTACATCAGCTTTTTATCACGCTCTGTCGATTAGTTGTCGTACGGCCATTGTCTGCAATGAACCTTACTCTAAAGAACTGTACAAAGATTATGACGCTTCATGAGCACACTGGCAAGCCTTACAAAGAGCTCGCGGACATTGTTGGTGTCAGCCTTTTAACTGTCAGTGGTGTCATCAAGGCGAAGAAACAAACTGGATCCATCAGTCCAAAACGTAAAGGAAAATGCGGTCGGAAGAGAAAAACAACGCAAAGAGACGACGTGTACATGGTCATGGAATGTGTGAAAGACCATAGGAAGACATTATTTGTTTTGTTTCAATTAATTTGCTCAAAAATACACACACACACACATACACACACACACATACACACACACACATACACACACATATATATATATATATATTCTAAATATATACTGTTAAATATAAGAGACAATGAATGGGGGTATATAATCTATCCGATTTAATTTAGATTATTTGCTTCCATTACCTCTGTTATTATATATCACATACAATGGTAATAGAGGATCTGACAGTAATAGTGGCAGGTTGCAAGATCCAGGGCACAAAATTATTGTGGACCACATTTCGATCAAGACACTATCTAAACATTTTCATCTTTCCCCTTTGATCAAAGTAGTATTATGTAATTAATTAAAAATGAAAACAAATAATGGTATAGACTATAAGAATATCACCTGAGAATGCTCCCAAACCACAAAACAGGTAAATCAATGCACCTTATTATCTCAGGAATAAACAGCCCACCTCCTCCAAACTGGTGAAAGTCATAACAAAAATTCTAACCCTTATCCTTGGCGCAATCATTTCGTCTCAGATATAGAATTCCGGCAGCCTAATTCAAAAACTGTGCGGATGTGCATTGTGGTTCAGTGGATATCGACTCGGAACGACAAATCGAGGCGCAGAGTTCGAATTCCAGTTGGATTCCTTGCATTCACTTACGCACAAATATCTTTGGGAAAGGTATTAATCCGGCTCTTCCCTCCAGTTATGGGTTAAATAAAAGGAGAGATTGAGTTCTATAGTCTTGGCTAGTAACCAGTCTACCGCAGAAAGCAATGGCAACCTACTGTGGGATAATCTTCTGTCCAGTCAGTCATGTCTCTTTCGAGACATGATCGCCCAACGCGTGTATCACGTATGGCACTTAACTGACTGACTGAATTGAAAAGCTAAGGGAAATAATCATGATTGAAAAACTCATAATAATAATCACCATTCAATGCCATTTCACATTTAATAATGATTTTTACAAACAAAAATTGCAACTACCAATGGGATTACCTTTCAGTGCAATGATCGCATACATTTCCTTAGAATCTAAATCTCAGAATAAAGACAAAACAGTTATCTTAGTCGATGCGTTTCGTCCTCTGATCACACACACACGCATGTAAAAAGTGTAACTTTGTATGGTGCAAGGTCACAGTAAGAGAGCAAGCAAGGTGATGGAAAGTAATAAATTGCAAACTATTCTTTTAGACGAGAATTTCTAGTAGAATAAGGTGCAAATCGGCTGAAATAGCAACCCAAGTGGAGAAGCCAGCCAGTACTCGGGTTGACTGGTCTTCTAATGCGGCTGAACAGAAAAACTAAATACTCCATTACATTTAACTTTTATATTCCAGACTGACCATAAACATCATTTTCGAAAAGTTCTCTTTGTGCATTAAGCATTAAAATGACCATTAGATCCCAAAACGAAGGAAATCTAATAGCAAAAACAAAACAGAAATCTTTGTTAAAAAAAACTTACTGTGACCTTGCACCATACAAAGTAGATACACATATATAAAAAACAACTAATTTTTTAAACATATATATATATATATATATAGTCATCCGTAGACAGATCTGTTTCGCTGTATCACAGCTCATCAGTACGGTTAGACATTCTATTAATTCTAGCCAGGATTGAAACCCGACTGAATAGACATCAGTCGGTGATTCTACATCTTAGCTATACGTAGACTTTAGCGTGTTATATACAATGTAGACACACGCCAGTAGCCAAATATAATTTTATCGTTGTCCATTCTGCGTAAGTGTTATGGGGAAACACCTATTCTCTCCCTCCTATATTAATAAGACTTAACAGGAAGTACTTGGGAAGTTCATGGGAGTTCTTTAGACTTCTATTGGAGTTCAGTAGAACTACTAGGCAGTTGATATTAGTCAGCAGTTAGCCGAATACTAAAAAGTCAGCTTTCAGTGGAAGATTACCAAGTTCTTAAAATTTTGGGTACGTTAGGTCGATTATCAGCCGACATAGCACGATTATAACCTTCAGTGCGAAAACTACTCCACAAAAGTAAGCTTACTCGATTTAAACTATTGCAAACAGTTTTCATGTTTAGTTAGCACCATCCGTTTCCGGAATCCATTTTTTAAAATTTAACCATAAAGAAGGTGATAAAGCCACTAAGACTCAAAGAGTTACTGAGAGTGAAGGAAACTGAAAAAACGGTGCTCTGGAAAAAGGGGAATAAATAGGACAGGATTCTGGGAAACAGAAGATGACAATTGATGTTAGATTTGAATTTTTGAAGATCATGACGTATTTGTGTAGATTTTCATTCGTCGATTTTGATATTAGCAGTTGTACTTGAAGTTGAAAAATATATAAGATGAACTATTTTGAATTGCCTAAGAACAGATGCTGGAAATTAAAAAAGAATTTTATTCTTTAAAATCAACATTATCACTTTCTGAAAATACGGGACGAGGTTTTTATTAACATTTCAATGAGTCTTTCAGATTAGCATTAAAATCTTTACCCTTTTTATTCCCATGTTTGGTTAAGTTTTAAGAAGTTTCAATTACATCCATTAATTTCAGTTTTTGACTTTTTGTTATGACGAAAGTCCATTCAAAATATTTTCGAATTATTTACTGCCAGTTTTCTTCTGATGGTGCTGCTATGAAAAATACGCTTTTAGGTAATTTGTAGTTAAGTATTTGATTAATAAACAAGAACACCGTTAGGGCTTTTGATATTGCTATGTTTAACACAGTCATTTTGATATTACTATCACTACTTACATTTTCAAGAACCAATATCGTGTCAATTTGGCAGAAAAGATACCTTTGTCTACTTCAGATGAATGCTAGAAAACATTCATAGAAGTCTAGCCTACCACACAAACAGCAATTTCTTGAAAATGACTGAGACGATCAAAAGTCAGTCAGTTAAGTGCCATACGTGATACACGTTTGGGCGATCATGTCTCGAAAGAGACATGACTGACTAGGCAGAAGATTATAACTCAGTAGGTTGCCATTATTTTCTGCGGTAGATTGGTTGCCAGCCAAAGCTATAGAACCCAATCTGTCCTGTTATTTGACTCATAGCTAGAGGAGGAAGAGACCTGAAAAACGAATTAGAAGAAAAATTTTCCGAAGTTTTCTCGGTGGGGCTAGGAAAATGTACACAGACAAAAGCCAGATTCGAGCTGAAAGAAAACATTCAACCCGTTTTCAAAAGAAAAAGAAATGTCCCATTTGCATCAGTAGAGAAAATAAATGAAGAATTAGACCGACTAGACAATGCCGGTATAATGTCCAAAGTGAGTTTCAACGAATGGGCTGCCCCCGCTCTATATGTAAGGAAAAAGTCCAACCAAATTCGTATCTGTGCGGAGAAGGTATTTAATAAACTGAGTGGTGGGGAAATAGTCTCCAAATTGGACTTAAGCAATGCATACCTTCAAATCCCTGTTGAGGAGGGGTGCGCAAAACACCCACAGGGGTTTATACAAATTTGATAGATTGGCATTCGGGGTCAAGGTTGCACCTGCAATATTCCAGCATTTCATAGATACCATTCTGGGCGGTCTTGACGTTGCGTGTGCCTATCTGTATGACATTAGAATAGCAAGCAAATCTACCGAGGAACATCGCAAACAGATCCACAAGGTTTTTGAGAGAATTCAGGATTTTGGGTTCAAGATAAAAGAATCGAAATGTGATTTTTATATGAATGAAATAAGGTGTCTCGGGCATATCATTGACAAGAATGGAAGACGGCCTGACCCACAGCGGACAGAAGCTATCAAAAATATGCCTTCTCCAAAAAATCTCAACGAGCTTTAAAGTTTTCTTGGACTTGCCAACTATTACCAAGTATTCATAAAAAAAAACATGCACGAGCTACGCGCTCCACTGAACGAATTAAATTTGGAACTGGACAACTGAGTGTCAGTCAGCTTTTGAAAAAATAAAAACTATATTAACATCAGAACTATTTCTGACTCACTTCAACCCCCAATTATATATAATTATGTCCTGCGATGCTAGCTCGTACGGTATCAGAGCGCGTATCATACATCTTATGCCATACAGTGCAAAGAAACCCATAGCACACGCATCAAGAACGTTGCTAACCGCAGAAAAAGCGCACTGTCAAATTGAAAAAGAGCTCTCCGTATCAGTTTTGCGGTAACAAAATGTCACAGATATCTGCATTTAAGGTTTTTCAATTTACAGACCGATCATAAACCATTATTAACGATATTTGGTTTAAAAAAGGGATTATCGGTTTATACGGCAAATAGACTTTTGAGATAGGGTACCATCATTCTCAACTATAATTTTAAATTAGATACTTACCAACTAATAAAATTAGCCATGCAGATGGTCTATCCAGACTAATCGCTAATCAATGTCAACCACTTGAAGACTCAGTTATAGCAGCTCTTCGCTTAGACTGTGAAATAAAATCAACAATAGCGAATATCGTCCGGGATCTACTTGCAACATTGTCAGAAATCAAAAACGATACTCTAGAAGATGATTTTATATGCGAGATAATAAGTAAAATTGCAAAAAAAGATAACAGCGCGCCGGACGTCTACTCGCTATGTGACAATGTGACAATGTGACAATGCGGCAAAAAAAAAAAAAAAAAAATAAAATAAAATTACAGAAGTGAATTTTAAAAGACTTCCACGGGGGACACCCCGGTAGAAACTGGATGAAGAGTCTCATGCGGAGTTATGTCTACTGGCCTGCGATGGACAAGGACATAATGGAAATGATTAACGCATGCAGAGGATGCGCCTTGGCGGTCACAGCACCACCTACAACTTTCAAACTCTGGCCAAAAACGGACAAACCTTGGTCACGTATACATATTGATTTTGCTGGGCTGATTGACGATTATTATTACTTAATCGTTGTTGACAGTTACTCCAAGTGGCCGGAGTTACTCCAAGTTGTGAGGCCGACAACGGCTGTAACAATCAGTTTTCTACACGAACTGTTTGCGAGATTTGAAGTAGTGGACTGCGTTGTCAGCGACAATGGTACAGAGTTCACGTCAGCAGAATTTAAGAATTTTGCGACATCTTCCAAGTAAAACACATAACTACACTACAATACCATCCTAGATCAAATGGTCAAGCAAAGATATTTGTGGACAGGCTTAAAAGAGCATTTAAAAAAACTCAAGGAACTTCTACCGACATATCATTACAGCAGTTTCTACAAGTTTATCGCATAACGCCGAACCCGAATACACCATCAACTGGCTCACCGGCAGAAACCATGTTTGCCAGAAAGGTGAGATCCGTGTCTGAAAAATTAATTCGCAAACAGTCGAAAAATATGTAAGTCCGAAAACGTACCAAAAAACGATTTCTCTCTGGTCAGATAATCTTATTTAAAAGTTTACAAAAGTATATGCCTTCCTGCGAGGAGGGCACGATCACTAGAAGGGTCGGCGAGATGGTGTATATAAGACAGGGACAAAGACATACCCACAAAAGATACCTGAATCAAATTAAAAAAAAAAAACGGCATGAAATGGATTCCAACAGCACACAGGATCAAGTGGAAGAACCCATCGAGATCATTTACATTTGACCTCGAGCCCCCGCAACATACGCCCAAACAACGAAGCTCGGGGAGATAAAGGAAATTTACCGAACCTTTAACAATCAATCCCAAAAAGAAAAGGCATTAAATTTCAGGAAAATAATAAACCCTTTTACAGAGTAAAAGGCTTGGGAGGGGGTATTGTAGGGGCCTACCTACAAATGGACTCGTCCACACCTGTATAATATGGCTACCAACTCTTAGTGGCTACCAACTGAGTAGTAGCCGCAGAGTGAGTGAATGAGTCAGTCAACACACCTGCGAGAGAACGTACTCTCCAGTCCACGTTTACCTTTGTACTACGTTTTCCGAGAATATACAATTCAACCTTATATCCGAGTAGGTGTTATCTTTCTATGGCCCTTCGGTCATAACAGTAATTTAATTTTTTTTTTAAATTGTGGTTTTAAATTTACTATAGTTATCACGTTTATTATCTAATAATGCCAATAGTGTTTATGTTTCATGGATTACTCTTGACATTCCATAAATCGCTTTTTACTCAATATCTTTTTGTGTTAAAAATGGATGTTTATGGCAGTAACTTGAAATGGAAACACATCTAGTGAGCAAAAAGATTAACAACAGAACAAAAAAAAAACATGGAGGCGACAACGCCTATCCCAAGAGTTAAGATGAAGCAAGACGATCACTCTTCTTCTTCTTCTTCTTCTATGTGCCCTGTCCCTTCAGGACGTAGGCGATCATGGTTCTCCACGTCTCCCTATGCCTTGTGGCTCTTAGTATGTTTGCTCCTGATACACCTCGTAACCCCCGTTCCGTCATCCACCTGATCAGACCCTGCAAATATGTTATCCGCTGCCTTCCTCTGTCTCTCTTTCCTTCTATCGAGCGAGTCAGTATCAGGTTCTCCAAGCTCTCCTTCCTTATTGCATGTCCCAGGAACTTCAGTTGTCTCTTCCTGATGCTCAGTATTAATTTCCTTTTTGTTGCCATTCTTTCCAACACCTCATTGTTGCTTGCATGCTCAGTCAACGATATCCGCAGCATCCTTCTGTAGAACCACATTTCCGCTGCTTCCAGTTTTGTCCTCATTTTCGATGATATTGTCTAGCATTCATTGCCGTATTCAAGAACTGACATCACATAGCAATTCAGCACTCTTTTCTTTGTTTCTAGTGAAATTTTTCTGTGTGTTAGTACTTTACTCAGCTTCTGGAACGCGTCATTTGCCATGCCAATTCGCCTTCGGATCTCTGAGTCGCACTTTCCATCTCCTGTTAGAACACTTTCTAGGTATTTAAATTTTTGTACTTGTTTTATTCTGGTATCTCCCACCTGTATTTGGCATTTTGGGTTGCACCTTTTGCTGATGACCATGCATTCAGTTTTCTTAAATTTTATTTGTAGTCCTTTTTTGTCACTCTAGACCGCTACCTTCTGTAGGAGGTCTTGTAGTTTCCTTTCCGTGTCTGCAATCAGCACTGCAATCAGCCGATCACTCAGTACGCAAATATACCAAAATTCCTCGAAAGAAAGGCTTGAAAAATAAGACTGCGGTCTAAGAAGCTTAGTAGAAAGGGAACGGATTAATTAAAAGGTTCATGGGACCCTATTTTAGCTGTCAATCATATTTTAGATATGAATTCTTAAATCCCACTACATTATTTTAAAACACTTCTTTCATTGAATATAACTATTAAAACTAGCGCAGGTTTAGAACCTTATCGCGGCCAGTTAGTTAAGTGCCATAACTGACTGGACAGAAGATTATCCCGCAGTAGGTTGCCATTGCTTTCTGCGGTAGACTGGTTGCCGATCAAGGCTATAGAACCCAATCTGTCCTATTATTTGACCCAGAAACTGTCGCAGGAGAAGAGATAAGTAGCAATTAGTGGGGGATCAGTTTATTACTTCATAATGATATAAAACAGATCCCCCACTTTATGTCCAGTGGAAACCTTAATCATATCTTCAACTATTATATTCAGTCAGTCAGTTTAGTGTCATATGGGATAAACGCTTTGGGCGATCATGTCTCGAAAGAGCCATGTCTGACTGGGCAGAATATTATCCCGCAGTAGGTTGCCATTAGTTTCTGATTGACAGCCAAGACTATAGAACCAAATCTGTCCTGTTATTTAACCCATAACTGGAGGGAAGAGACGGATTAATACCTTTCCCAGGGGTATTTGCGCGTAAGTGAATGCAAGGAATTCTACTGGAATTCGAACTCGGAGCTCCGATTTCTCGTTCCGAGCCGATATCCACTGCACCACAGCATACATCCTGCGGTATTCGTGCTATATATCTAATGATCCTTGATAGAATCCAAAGAAGTATCAGTAATATCATTGCTTCTAATCTTGCGTCTCAGCGTCGGTCATTTTCCCACTGTCGTAAAGTTACCTCACTGCCTTATAAATAGTTTTATGGTCATTGCTCGGATGAGCTTTTCGTTTATGAACATAAAATCAGTTCTAGCGTGGCAACGAGGTTTCATAAGTCTACAGTTGAGTTGGCTTGATATAATCGTAACTTCTATGCTAACAGTTTCTTTTCTCGCACTTCTCTCTTGTGCTTCCATATTTCCTAACAAACTTTAATTTTCAAAAATGAAAATGCAATGTCAATCGCTATCTACTGTCCCCTTGATTATTCGGTTTTTGTAATCTTTTCTTGGTGGTGTTTCTGTTTTTTAACTCTCTCACACCAAGTAACCCCTTTGTGTCTCAGTGGCTTTAATGCTTTGTTTAGAGGGAACTTGATTAAAAAAATGATACTATTTTTGGCGGCATGGTTACACGAGCAGTAGTAGTAATAGTAGGTCTCAGTCGGTCAGGGTTGACCATGGGTAGCACCATGGGTAGCATCCTAGTTGTCTGCTTGGTTGGAGTATCGGCGTCCGTGACTGAAGAAAGCGTTGCGGGAGTGATAGTTTTTGTTGCAGAGGCTACATTTATATTTTGTTTCTGGTCTGTCGGAGATGTCATTTTGCATTCTGCGAACCCGCCTCTCCATCATGACTTGTGTCAGCTGCTCCTGCCTTGATCTGAGTTGTTGGGCCAAGGTTCCTCTCCATTGGATTCGGTTGACTGCTACTCTCTCCCATGACTCCGTGTTGATGCCCACAGCCTTCATATCGCTCTATCCCAGATATTAACCACGTCAACCCATAAATATAGCACACCTATATTTTGTCATATATATATATATATATATATATATATATATATATATATATATATATATGACACCTATATTTTGTCATATATATATATATATATATATATATATATGACAAAATATAGGTGTCATATATATATATATATATATATATATATCTCAGATTAAATAATTTGTAAACATTGTGTTTGCTTATTTTTAATAAAATCCATATAAAAAATTATTTTGGATAATTTTCACGTTCTAATGAACGCTAGGAATTTGTCAACCGTTATATTTGAAGCAGAAAAAAATTGCAGTAATTTTTAACAACACAGTTTTGCGGTTATTTTTTGTTACCATAACTCACACCCCTGAAGATGATCTCAGAAATAGATTGAAAGTACTTGGGTACATTGAGAAATGAATGATAACATCTGTCAACGTTACGGCCCATTTCTGACAGCTTTCAATTTTAATACTCGAAAGATTATCCATGAATATGAACGAATTTTATTAAAAATAAGCAGACAGTTTGTAATTTATTTAATCTGACATGTCTAAAAGAAAATTTACTGCTTAAATATACAAATTATATATATATATATATATATATATATATATATATATATATATATATATATATAGTCATCCACAGACAAGCCTGTTTCGCTGTTTCACAGTTCCTCAGTGCTGCTAGATTATAAGTATTGCTTTAAGCCGGGATCGAAATATATAAAAAAATATATCTTATTTCAAACATGTTTTAATGCAAATTTTCGTATATTTATTTACTCGCACACACACATACATGTATATGCTTCATTGCAAGATGCATATATATTGTGTCTATCTTTATACTTTCCCGTTGTCTAATTAGTTTCTTTATGTTAACATGAAATTCATCAAAAAAGGCGCTGTAGTTTTTGTTAACCCAAGTACTTTCGATCTTTTCTAAGATCATCTTCAATGGGGATTTAGTTTGCAAGAAATTCCCTAACTACAACGGATAAATTTAAAATTTTAAAATAATTACAGGTCGCGTGTTATTTTTTTAAAAATGGCCATGACATCGGAATCCAGATTTGATTATAATATCAGTATGTGTTTCTTTGTAATTTACCTTTAAAGATGATATTTGAAAAGATCAAAGGATAGTCGGCTTAACTAAGAAGTAAGGCGCCTTCCTTGATGAATCATTTAAACATCAAGGAACTGATCAGAAAACTTGAAAGGGTTTGTATAAAAATAGACACGATATGTCTACATTATTCAATGACACACACACACACACACACACACACACACACACACACACACACACACACACACACACACACCTATGTATATATATATCTAAATAAAGAAGCCGTTTATAGTGTTGAATAAATTATGTGCCTTCACTAAACCGCTAAAAAACAGCTTAGTATAAATAAAAAGATCCTAAACTTAATAAAATTAAACTTTTTCCGTCAAAATGTTTGATCTTTCCTCTTAATAATATTACAAAGTAATTTTTATTTATTTTAAAAAAATAAATCCCTTCTAACATGTTCGAAATTTTGGCAGAAAATTTTCTTTTGATTTGAGTTACCGGGTAACAAAAACATTACGACTGTTTACAATGGAAAACGTAATGATGTCATCACCCACTTTTTCCGGTGACAAACACATTAATTTGGAAATTTTCGCAAAAATCTAATAATTGTCATATTGTAATGAAACTTTCAGTACTCATTCACAAATAAATGAAATTATTTTTTAAATTATTATTTTTTTAAAATCTTGGTAAAAACATTTTTTTTTACCTCTGTTACTCCAATTCCACGTAAATCCATGAAATTTTAATAAATTTTAATTGGCTGCAAACTATAATTTTATTAGTTAAACGCAGAACTCGTTGGAAAATCATCTATTTTTTATTTTAAATTTTGCAACAGTATCCGAAAATCTGCTCCGAAGAGCAAAATAAAAAAGGCAATAAAACTCTGATATAATTTAATTTGATAAGCTTTTAATTGCTGGAATAAATAATAAAAATGAAAGACGATATAGTCTGAAGAAAAAAAAAATTCGATTACTCATAAAATTTTAAAAGAATTGTTTTCATTTTTTATTATAATAGTTTATAAAGTTTTAAAAATATTTTTAAAATCTTTGAAGAACTGTTGTGGTTGGACTTTTTACTTAAGAATTGATTATATTGCCTATTGAAAATTGAAAAGTTTAATAGAAATCGTTCTGCACCCATATTTTTAAAATAATTTAAACCTTTGTTTTGTGCACGTAATGTTTTTTTTGTATGGTAATTTCTATGTGGAAATTAAAAGGTCAAATTTTCCTCACTTATTCAAAAATAAATTTGTACAATTTTGTCTCTTATAGGCGCCATACATTTTTGTCTCTAATCAGGAACCTGTCAACAAGTGCATAATTTACAGTGCGGACAGGTAAAAAAATTCAAATCATTGGTTAAGAAATAGTTTTATTCTAAATTTCACGCTATAAATAAGTAATACTTGTGTAAATCAGATTAATTTAACACAAAATTTGCTAATTTTCCAAAAATAACGTGTCACAGATGTATATTTTATTTGTGAAAGATTTTTAAAACCGAGAATTAACTTTTGTTTACAAATGTGTCGATCGCTCAAAAATGGCGGCAAATTAAAAAATTGAAGAAAAATCTCAAACTTTTATATTCCAATCAGTATAATTTCCGTTTGAAATAAACCAGAGAGTGTTTTTCTTACTGGAAATAGTAAATTTAACCATTTAACCTTTAATTAGCACTAAAATAAAAGTTTCAAGAAAACTTTTGTCATTTTTAAAAATTCAGTTTAAAAGTAACTATGCAGTTTTTCGCGGTTTAGTGGCGGCACCTAAAATCGAACGTCTACTCAAATATGAGTATCCGCTAAAAATAACGTTTAAATATCTGTCGGATTGACAAAAAAATCCATTATTTTAGGAAATTATTTTGTTTAGGTTTAGATACGACACTGAGCAGATATGAAAACTTCGATGAGTTTAATAGGAGAAAGATTTCCCTTAAAGGCACGTTTCAGACTTTGCCTGGTCGGCGAGGCCGAGACTGTTAAAGGGCGTTTTATGTAAAAACGGTTTCACTCTGCCCTGGGGGACGCAGGTTCGAATTCTGCCGACAAGTGCATATTTTTCATTGAGATTTCTCGAATCAGACTGAATGACCGGTAGACGAAAATAAATAAATATACTGTTTAATGAATAAACGGAACGTCTACTCAAATATGAGCATCCACTAAAAATAACGTTTATATGTATAGCCATTAGCAGACAGATTTGTTTCGCTGTATCACAGCTCATCAGTACGGTTAGACATCCGATTGCTTTTAGCCAGGATTGAAAACCAATCGAACTGACATCAATCGGCGATTCTAACTCTGAGCTATGTGTGCTCGGTCAAAGAAAACGAACTTTAGCGTGTTATATACAATGTAAACACACGCCAGTAGCCGAGAGTATTCAAATTCATTGCTGAATGAACGATGCGTAAATACGTGAGTAGCTACTGTTTTTGCAAAGTCTACCATTCCTCCATTGTGCTTAATCGGGATGTGAGAGAGTATATATATATATATATATATATATATATATATATATATATATATATATATATATATATATTTCAGTTTTTAATATCATTATTATTATTATTATTATTATTATTATTATTATTATTATTATTATCTTTCTCTTAAAGTTAAAGAAAATGTTTATTCCGGCAAAATGTTTCGTATCAAATGGAAGGAATATTGTAAGGTCTGATGAATGAGCTAATGAAGCTCATAAAAATGAATTATAATTTATAACCAATTGAAATGACGTGCTGAGTTTTCCTTTATAAATATCATATTGCTCTGGATAACATCCATTGAGCTCTCTATAAAGATGTAACACTTAATATTTTATATTAAGTTAATCTTGTTGGATTATCCTCACCATTTACGGACTGGACATCTATATATATATATATATATATATATATATATATATATATATATATATATAGATGTCCAGTCCGTAAATGGTGAGGATAATCCAACAAGATTAACTTAATATAAAATATTAAGTGTTACATCTTTATAGAGAGCTCAATGGATGTTATCCAGAGCAATATGATATTTATAAAGGAAAACTCAGCACGTCATTTCAATTGGTTATAAATTATAATTCATTTTTATGAGCTTCATTAGCTCATTCATCAGACCTTACAATATTCCTTCCATTTGATACGAAACATTTTGCCGGAATAAACATTTTCTTTAACTTTAAGAGAAAGATAATAATAATAATAATAATAATAATAATAATAATAATAATAATAATGATATTAAAAACTGAATTAAATTCACAGAATAGAGTTATGGCCATTAATAGCCTTGCAATCCCAGTTGTCCAATATAGCTTCAACATCTTAAACTGGACTCTAAACGACATCAGGCGAATGGATGCTAAAACAAGAAAGCTTCTTTCTAAGCATAGGATGCATCACCCAAAGGCTGATGTAGACCGTCTATACATACCCCGTAAAGAAGGTGGAAGGGGTCTTATTCAGCTGGAATTGTCATACAAGACAACAACTATTGGCTTACTAACATACATAGAAACAACAAAGGATTGGATGATACAATTAGTAAGGCAACATGAAGAAAGAAAGAAAAAATATTCAATAATAAAAGAAGGCAGTAAATACAAACAAGAATTACAGTTAGTAGATTCTGTAGAAAAGCAAAACAGTAGCCAAGAACCAACTATTGCGGCAAAAAATATGAAAATGAAAGCCAAAGATAAAGCTCTTGAAAAGATGAAACAGCGCTGGCAAGACAAACCTCTGCATGGCCAATATCCAGTACGTGCCAATAAATCCAATGTTGACAAAGTTAATACTCATCGATGGTTACGTGCATCTGGATTAAAGTCTGAAACTGAAGGATTTATACTTGCAGCACAAGACCAAAGTCTTTTCACGAGAAACTTTCAGGCAAATATTATGCATAATAATATGGATCCAAAATGCAGGTTTTGTGATAAACACCAAGAAACAATAGACCACCTAATCTCAGGCTGTTCTGTGCTTGCCCCAAACGAATATAAAAATCGCCACGATAGAGTTGGGCAATATTTACATTGGGCAATGTGCAAACATTATGGAAAAGCTGTAAACAAACACTGGTATGAACATCATCCAGCACCGGTTACAGAAATAGAAGATGTAACCATTCTATGGGATTACACCATCTACACAGACAGAAAAATTGAAGCAAACAGGCCAGACATTATTGTTAAAAACCAGAAGGAGAAAACTTGTCTATTAATTGATATGGCTTGTCCAGCGGATTGTAACATAGCAATCAAGGAATTTGAAAAACTGTCAAAATATAAAGACCTGGAAATTGAAATAGAAAAAATGTGGAAATTGAAAACAAGAGTTGTGCCAGTGATAGTAGGTGCACTTGGAATGATAAAAAATGGAACAAAACAACACATTGAAAGAATCCCTGGAAACCCCAGCTTAAGAGATATACAAAAAATTGTATTATTAAGTACAGCCCACACACTAAGGAAAACGTTATCTATGTAATGCTGGGGATGATAGGGAGGATAGAAAAACATGAAATGGAGTCATAACAACACGCCACTACCTGCCTTAGGTCTCCCCGCAGACTTGGTTGGTAGTGAGACCAAAGCAGAAATCGAAATATGATGAAAAATGACATAATAATAATAATAATAATAATAATAAGAAGAAGAAGAAGAAGAAGAAGAAGAAAAAGAGGAAAAGAGAGTCAGGACTTAGGCATTGGCGTCAGATCTGTCTGAGATTGCCCGGGCCGTCATGAAGAGGTTGACCTGTAAAGGAATTTCTAATACTTTGGATACCGGTGTTTGTTTGACCCCTTAAAACCAACCCATCCGTTTATAATAACTTCTATCCATATATACATATGTGTACATTCCTACATATACTTACAGATGTGACTACATATATTTACCGCCTTACACTTTTTCGTATCTACTCACGGATCATGGCGTTCGTGTACTCACACATATACATTTCACGGGCAGGCCGGTATATATGGTTATGTATATGGATATAGATGGGTTAGGTTTATGAAGACGTATGAAAAGAAAATATACCACCTCATTTGGGAATTAAATGTACACAGACGTACATTGTCTTTATGCATAGAGATAAAAAAGTTGCATGTGTACTTATATAATTATAGTTGTGTTTGTATATACATATACATGTATGCGGATGGGTAGGTATATATGCGTAAATCCACGATGTATGGAAGTATGAAAATATGGCGTAATTTGGGAGTATGTGTGAGAATTACTAGCAATTATATGTATGTGTATATATATATAACACTAATTATACGCGCGGAAATCCCGTCTTTGTGAAATGTATGTGTGTGAGTACACGATCGCCAGGATCCGTAAGTATCCTTTCTTTGCATTCCTTTACACGATCCCTTACAGAGAAAATTGTTGATATCTTAAAGAGGCTAAGATGGAGACCCCACTTCTACTTGAACCCCTCTGATAAACCCTAGTGATACAAACGAATATTACCACGTGAAATCCCCGCCAAAACGCGCCAAACAACAAATTACTGGAAAGATATGTTCAACTTAGTTAAGAAAATCAAATTCAGAAAATCATCAAATACATTCTGACATCGAGTGTTGTATATCAATAAACAACAAACACGTCTGTATATAAAAATATATCAAGTGATATTTTTATTAATGACAATGAACCGTGTGGCCTAGTGAACAGAGAGTGAGAGCGCGCTTCCAGGGGTTGACGAATGCGTACCCAACAATAGCAGCATGCTATTGGGGGCAGCTGTGAACTGCCTTCCTTCGTGTTCTGTGGTTCTGCTGCTACTTCTGCTCTCACTTCTTCTGACTCGTCTCTCTGACTAGACTCGTCTGTCGTGAAATCCGTGCCCAAGGTCTTTTTATCTCCAAACCGGTACTTCCGATTTTTTGCCTCGCCTACGCACGCCCACGTAATTCTCAGAGACACCTGTTCTGTTTGCCTCTTGTAGCCATTTCCGCTACTGCCGGAAATAAGGTCAAACAACCATCCGTTCCTTTCAACGGCCGGAAAACGCCCCCGCTTCCTCACTTCCTCGGGTGGGCCTAGATTGTTATATTACACGAGTAAATCAGGACATTAAAGAAATTAAGAAATCCCAGGATTTATGGAAAAAGTGGGGGGGGGATAGGGAATATAGTTGATTATATGAAAGTGTCAGGAATTTTGTTGACAGATTTAACATTAGATGATGGGGTGTAGGTTTTATGGCCTCATGGCTAGACTTTATTCTTTTGGGTTTATTAGAGGGGTAGAGTAAGGGGTGGGGAGGGATGGGACTGGACTTATCTTTAATGTTTATCTTTACAACAAAAAATATTTTTGTATTTAAGCACAGTTTTTATAATTAATCAAATTTTGTATATATTTAACTTTGATTTTAAATTTAGGAAATCACTTTTTTCTATAAAACTTTAAAGTAGATTACATTTTGTGGTGTGTAATAGGTAAAATTTGATGTAAGAGTGTTGTTAGTACTATAAAGGTTTATCGTCAAGGGGTCCTAGCTTTGGCTTTTGTAGTATTTTTGAGCATGATTGTAATGTTAGTTAGTTCTTTAATGTGTTTGCAGTTTACTGTGGTTTCATGTGTCTCGTTTAAAAGTTCGTTGCTATTCATGTATTTAATTATTTCAATTTTTTATTGAAGACAAAGGAAACATGGTTTCTTTATTGATTTAGCTGTTCTAGCTTGTTTGTTGTTTGAGGATTTTCCATTTAACTTTAAGTGTTTTATTTTCGTTTTTTAACTTCCAAAAGTGTTTGGAAAGAGACGTCATGTTTTGTTTTTCTTTGTTATTGAAGGATGAGAGGTGATTGTAAAAGCGTTTTGTAAATACGTTCATCGTGTTTCCGATATACATTTTTCATCTTTGGGATTCTCCATGAATTAAATCGAACACAGGGATTTCGTTAAACATTTATTAAGAATGGGGCATTGGTTTGGGTTTCTACAGTTACAAAGTTTGTTATTATTGGGCAGACTGCTATTAGTGTTGGAGTTATTTTTGTTGTATGCTTTTAATATTTTACTGTTATGTACTTTAATTATTTTTTTCAAGATTGTTGGAGCAGCTATAGCTTAGTTTTGTTGTATTCCTATTGAAAATTTTACTTAGAGTGTTATTTTTGGGAAAATGGTTATCTATTAGTTTAAGAAATTTATGTCCCAGTTTAAAGTTAACTAACTGATTAAAAGGAGGGTTATACCATATGATTTTCCTGCTTCTATTTTTTTCTTTTTGAGCTCCTGAATTTTTCCACAAAGTTAATTTTGAATGATTGATATCCGCTATCTTTTAGAATTTTATCGTAAATTAATTTGTGTTTATCGAATATTTCTTTATTGGAGGAGTGTGTGTTAATGCGGCGATCCACTGATGATGGGATATGCTTGATAATGGATGGTGAGTGATTAGAATTAGGGTTTATATAGATTGGGTTAGCATTATTTTTCATGTAAGGTTGGAAAGTGTTCGATACTATGTCTAATGTTATGTCTAGGAAGTCTAATATTATGTCTAGGAAGTCAACTTGCTTGACATTAGGGTTAATTACTACGTTAAGACCAAAGGATTTAAAGATTTCATGAATTAGTTTTCTAGTTTTATCAACCTTACCTCCAGTAGATTTATTTATTATCATGAGTCCGTCATCTCTATAGAGTCCTATATTGTTGGTGTTAATTTCTTTATAAGCTGTGAGGTTGTACAATAGGAATAGTCCTACTAGATCCGAAGATTCTGCAGAATCAAGGGCTCCCACAGATAAATCAAAATTATTCGTTGAATTTTTTGTCCACTGTTCGTTGTTGTGGATGAGAACTAATTTTCTACAGTTCAAAATTATTTTGGTTTCATCCTTTGAGATGTCTGTATAAAATTCCACGAATTGCAGAGCAAGATTGGACAGTCCCTCAGATATCGATGGATAAAAATCCACGAAGTCAAATAGTAGGAAAGTGGCATTATTTTTCCCCCCAATGTTCTCGAACCATTTGATTACATCCATTGTATCCCTCTATTGCATGAGTTGGATGTTTTTAAAAGACCACAAGCCCTAATTCTACCGAAAATTACCCACTAGAATAATAATAAAAAAAAAAATCCAATAATGAACCCAAATTGTACATTTTCTAAAATATAATTTATAATATATATATATATATATATATATATATAAAGAGAGAGAGAGAGAGAGAGAGAGAGAGAGAGAAAGAGAGCGAAATTAATATATATATATATACACGAGAAAAAATCGCAAGATCGCCAAGACCTACCGCGGTTTCGCACAACGGCTCGTCAGGGCAAAGGCAGACCAAGGACTAATCAAATAAGTAGACACCTATCAAAGACTAACCCATCGGGGGAAGGGGGTGTTCGTTTGTGTTGAATCCACAAAGCAAAATTTCTTGCTTAGCGTATCGGACCTTAATGTGACTCCAGAAATTTTTTTTTTTTCCTCTTCGAACACCCCCTTCCCCCGATGGGTTAGTCTTTGATAGGTGTCTACTTATTTGATTAGTCCTTGGTCTGCCTTTGCCCTGACGAGCCGTTGTGCGAAACCGCGGTAGGTCTTGGCGATCTTGCGATTTTTTCTCGTGTGTTTTTGCTCTACGTCACTGCCTCTTGGTTAATCCTTTTTGGTTAGTTTTGTATCGAGCACTTTTCTTTCTTTGTGGTTCGTTCCGTTTGAGGGTTTTTTTTCTTTGCTGTGAAGTACTGTATGCATTGTCGGTGCTCCGCAGTTTTCTTTTTTTTTCCCCTCATTGTCCAAAGCTTTATAGCGGCGGACAATAACGGACTTAGATTCTGCCGGTTATTCGTGGTCCTAAAAAATTACTTGTGTAAGATTTTAAGATTTGGATACGTACAGAGTCGATTTTATTATTATATATATATATATAATTTCATCCCAAGCAATGCGGAGCTGTTACAGTGTTACAGACTGGATACAAGAGGTATTGAAATTGAAAAAGGATAAAAGATGAACGGGATTCAAAAAGATAAAAGATTGCATTTGACGTTGCATTTAAATTTGTGGAGATTGTAGCTATCAGCAAGTAAATGGATGGGAGCTCTACGGGAGGGAATTGCGAAAAAAGAAACTGTTCGAGTATAAGTAACGGTTACATCTATTTTAACTGTAAAAAGGTGGGAACTAGATGCCTATCTAGTAGCACGCTTAAATTCTCGTGGGCACCAGGAAAAAAAGTTTGTTAGAGCCCTTACAATGAAAATATTTGTAGAAAGGACAGATCGAAGCCATTTTGACCTTGACGGACTGATCAGCCTTACAATCGAGGCAGGAGTATATGGTAGTGTCATCAGCTAACAAGTTGAGAGATGATGTCTTCAGGAAGGTGATTAATGAAAATTAAAAACACAGTTAGACCAGGGATGGATTCTTGGGGGGACACCGGCGTTAGTACGAAAGAATCTTGTGGCGGTTCAAAATAACTTTCATTTCAAGATTTGCTTTGACTGGACTTTAACCAAGTTAAAACTTAGCAAGTCACCAACCCCACTTTTTTTTCAGTTGGAGTAGATAGACTAAACTATCGCCCGGTTCACACTCTACCCACGTCTATTGAACAGGTGAAGAGGCTCATCCCTTGTTCCCTGTTTAGGATGTGGTTTCCGGCTTTCTCTTTTCCAATCTTTTTACTCTTAAGTAGCCCCCTGCGCATCAGTGGCTTTACCGCCTTGTTTGGTTTGATATGATTAAAAAAAAATATGTAAGATCGGGATCAGTTTAAAAAAGTGTCCAGAGATACTGTAACTTTTCATCTTGTGGAAAAGACCTGAATGCAAGACCCTGTCAAAGACTTTCGAGGTGTCTAATGCTGTGCGTTGTGGTGCAGTGGATATCGACTCGGAATGTCAAATCGGAGAGCCGGGCTCGAATTCCACTCAAATACATTGCATTCACTTACGTACAAATATCACTGGGAAAGGTATTAATCCGTATCTTCCCTCCAGTTAAATAATAGGACAGATTGGGTTCTATAGCCTTGGCTGGCAACCAGTCTACCGCAGAAAGTAATAGCAACTTACTGCGGAATAATCTTCTGCCCAGTCAGTCATGTCTTTTTCGAGACACGATCGCCCAAAGCGTGTATCACGTATGGCATTTAACTGAATAATTGAATATAATAATTGGAAACATGATTAAAGCAGCTACTGGTTATAAAGTGGGGGACCGGTTTTCTATTGCTATGAAGTAATAAACTGATCACCTACTAATTACTACTTAATAATATAATACATCTCTTCCTCCTCTAGCTATGAGTCAAATAACAGGACAGATTGGGTTCTATAGCCTTGGCTGGCAACCAGTCTACCACAGAAAGCAACGCCAACCTACCGCGGGAAACATTCTGTCTAGTCAGTCATGTCTCTTTCGAGACATGATCGCCCAAAGCGTGTATCACGTATGGCATTTAACTGACTGACTGAATACTACAGCCCGGCTTCACCTTTTCTAATCTAGAGCATGACCACACCTTTCCGCTAGTAGATCAGCATTTGACTTGGAGAAACGGAAGTTGTATTGCTTGTTTGAAAAAAGGCTCTTCAATGAGAGGTGATGAACTTATTCAGCATTGATTAGGACCTCTAGGATTTTCCCAAAAAGAGCTAATAGAAAGATAGTTAGAAGGGACATATACATATTGTATCCCATTTACAACTTAGTCCTGAGTTATGACGATAAACTGCTTGAGAAACTTGAAGTCGATTCTTAATTGCTGCTGTTCCCAATTCCACACTGACTACCCCGGGTAACGCCTGTTAGGGATCCCAGCTACCGGCAAATAGTAAACCTCCAATCAAAATCTAAACCCCATGAAAATATTTAAAAAAATTACGAAAATACCTATTTATCGTTGAATTATCAACAATAGAATGTGCGTAGATATCGGCTCGGAACGAAAAATCGAGAAGTCGGGTTCGAATTCTAGTTGAATTCCTTGCATCTACCTACGCGCAAATACCCTTGGAAAAGGTATTAATCCGTTTCTTCCCTTCAGTTATAGGTTAAATAACAGGATAGATTGCATTGTATAGCCTTGGCTGGCAACCAGTCTACCGCAGAAAGTAATGGTGACCTACTTCGAGATAATCTTCTGTCCAGGCAGTCATATCTCTTTCACGACATGATCGCCCAAGCGTGTATCACGTATGACACTTAACTGACTGACTGACCAACAATACATTTCATCGGTAGTTAAAGACATACAACTGCGTTCAAAAATTTAGATTTCGTCATTAAACAACTAACAGCAGTTGATATGCCGCTAAACAAAATCAGCCGATCAACCAAACGTCCAACATAAAAGAACTCTTTCATGATATTAATACATATAATATCATACAATTTCTTAAATTTAAACTAAATTCCAAAATGCTGAGTATCATTTACCATGTATTCTATTGTGAAAGCAGAATAACGTATATAATACTTTTATTTGTACAAAGCTCCCCCCCCCAAACAAATGAAATGACCCATAAAACGTTGATATGCCAGTAAACATGCAAATCAATCAATCATATATAGTTATAGCATCGCGTTTGTATGAACGCATATATTGTAATGTATCTAAACTTATTTATAAATGGAACTTTGTCTGTGTGTGTGTGTGTGTGTGTGTGTGTGTGTGTGTGTGTGTGTGTGCGTGTGTGTGTGTGTCCGTTACCTATAACTCGGAAACGGCTGAACCGATTTTCTTGAAAATTTACACAGTTGTACTATAAGCGTCTGCGAGTGTTCTTAGCTAGATTTTGTGTCGAAGTACCCCTGATAAATATCGAAAATCGATAATCGAAAAAATCAGGTTATAGAAGGAGTGGTCTGATTTTAATCAAATTTGATACACTTATAGACAAAGACATAAAAACGATATTCAGAAGTTTCAAGGTTGCAGTTCTTACAATAGTGCAGAAAATCGATAACATATATATATAAAAGGCAAGATGTTTGTGTGTGTGTCTGTTTATCTGCCTGTATGTCTGTATTTTTTCAGCTCTTTTATTTTAGTTTTTGCTTCGGGTTTGGCTCTAAGTAGGTATAATTGTAGTTCTTAGTCTCAGCCATGATACCATTTACTCAGAGGACTTATTTAGCCTTCAAAATTCAGTTTACGACGAAAAAAACTTATTTGATATCGATACCAGGAAATCAAAATTTGATTTACATCCATTCATTTTTCTTTCAGTCTACGGTTTCGCTTTAACTGGAAACAACTATTGCTTTTTAGTCTTTTGTGCCAACGTCCAAAGAGTCTGAGCTCCAAGACCATATATTAGTTTTAAAGCTTTCATTCCACCCGAGCAACTCCGGGCTATATTGCTAGTATATAGATATTGTTTGGTTCGTATATACATAGTTATATTAGCAGCGTGTTCGTATGAGTGTATATATATAGTATTAATGTGTGTGTGTGTGTGTGTGTGTGTGTGTGTGTGTGTGTGTGTGTGTGTATTCTTAAGGGTTATAGACGCCGAAACCAGACGGAAGCCAGCACAAATAATGTAAAGGGTGAAGGATAGGTTTCATCTGAGTAAGATATAGGAATCACCATGTATGTATTATACACAAACATGTATGTATACCATCATAAATATATTATTTTTCATTGGGAAATATATGTTGTAGAATTATTTGTGAAGGAATACGCATAATATATGTTCATATATATATATATATATAAATGTATTTCAAGAAATATTCGAGAGAGAGAGAGAGAGAGAGAGAGAGAGAGAGAGAGAGAGAGTGAGATATGAAGAAAAGAAGAGAAAAAGGGAGATTGTTTTCATCATTGTTAATGTGAATTCGGGGAGAAGGCCGTTGTCCATCAACCGTCAAAGGCTCCCCTCGATTTGTACTTGATTTCCCCTTTTATAAATCGCTGTTAATTTGCTTTCCTTCGTTTTTGCGGCACGCACACCGATTGTCGTCGTCAGGCGCCTTGAAAGCGAGGCTAGCGGAGTCGAACGCGCCATTTGAAGTGAGACGCCAACATCTCGGCCGACTCTCGTCTGACGTGATGTTCCGTCACTGGCCGTTTCCGCTAGATTACTGACACCAGGGCTGCACGGTGGGGGGGAAGACTGATTCTCGAATACTGTCACGCGAACGACGCAGCTTCCGAGATCAGCAACGTTCGACACATGCATGCAGACATACACAGTTATAAATGCACACAGATTTACACATGGCCATATACTCATACATATAATCCGCTGATCTTTAGTACGCATAGAATTTCCATTTATACACACGTTATACAATCACATACACACATAAAGTGTACGAGCATTTATATTTTAGAAGTACATTTCTGTTCATTTTTCCTTTATTTAAAACGACTTTGTTCTAATTCCAGTTTGATCTTCATTAATCTGAGGAAATTTCCAAACATTTCAGGAAATTTGGTCGTGAAAAATGTCCAAATCAGCATCTATTCTCATGTGTTAAAAATTCTGATAAAACTAACACAAGCTTACGGCATATCACGTTGAATACACCGGTTCTCGTTCGATCACCGAATTTAAGCAACGTGAGCCTGGCCATTACTTAGATGGGTGACCGCTTGGGAATACCAGGCGCTGTAAGCGTCCAGTGACGGATGTGCGTTGTGGTGCAGTGGATGTCGGCTTGGAAAGAGAAATCGGTGAGCCGAGTTCGAATTCCAGTTGAGTACCCTGCATTCACTTAAGCACTGGTACCCTTGGGAAAGGTATTAATCCGCCATTTCCTTCCAGTTATGGGTTAAATAACAGGATGGGGCCTGGAGTGCAACCCATTCAGTGTTGGTGTCACAATAAAAACACCCTTGGTAGCACTGGCGAAGCATCAAGTCTTCAGCTATTTGACAAGATTATGAATTTCGCTATAAACTGCGTCAGGGTTACAAATGTACAGGGAATTCTGGAGGTGGGTGTAGTGAGTTCGATCTCGGTCGAAGCCGCAGGACGACGACAAACGCAAGCATAAACTGCGCAGAAATTAAGAGTGTAGCTTATGTGATGTGCATTTGTTTTTATAGAAATCTAGAATAGATACCTTTTTTAACCCCCCCCCTTTTTTATTAAAACCCAATAATTCGCAGACTTTTGGCAAATTTCTAATATTTACTTATTTTTAGCCTCAAATGTTCGAAAGCAAATTATTAAACAACTTTTCACACGATTACTTTTCAATTTTTTCTTTTTTATAATCATATCGCCCCAAGCAAGGCATTTTACTGCCACTTTTTTGCAGGGGTTTACATAAGAGGAACGTTATGTGACAGGTTATAGGGGGTGTCGGGAAGTGGGTATGAGAAGGATGACTGTGGTCATAAAGTGAGGGATCAATTTATATATTGATTGTAATATAAAATTGATCCCCCACTTTATATTTACATATAATTTCTTGTCGGTTGTTAAACCTTAGAAAACGAATCAATCAGTCAATGTAATTAGCTACATATGCATGTCTTTTAGATTTATTTACATTATATATTGACGGAATATAAATGAATAGAATTTTTAAAAAATAATCAAATCGCCCCAAGCAAGGCATTTTACAGCCACTGTTTTGCAGGGGGTTACATAGGAGGGTAGTTATGAGAAAGAGTGACAGGTTATAGGGGGTGTCAGGTAGTGGGTAAGAGAAGGATGAGAATACTGATAAGAGTGGAGTGGACGGAAAAGGGAACATGAGAGAGAGGATACAGGTTAGTGAGATAGCAAATGGCTATTGACTTTGCATTTAAATTATTGGAGGTTGTAACTTTCGGGAAAGCAAGTAAATGGAACGGAATTCTACCGGCGGGGAGTGCGAGAAAAGAAGCTGCTGGAGTAGAATTATATCCGGTTATGTAGATTTTAGACAAATAATTTTATATTACATGGAAAAAGGTGTGCAAGAAAAGTAATATTCTTAAGATTATATTAAACCTGGAAAAGAACAGGACAATATATTCAACCTGGAAATGTAAAGGACAATATATTCTAGTGAAGTAAAAAATAAGAAATTTCTTATTTAAAATATATCATTCAAATTTTATTTTTAGCTGCAATATTTTAAGTAAGAAATTTCTTATTTTTTACTCCACAAGAATATACTGTCCTTTACTTTTCCAGGTTTAATAACTTGTCCTGTTCTTTTCCAGATTTAATATAATCTTAAGAATATTATTTTTCATGCACGCATTTTTCCATGTAATCCATGATTTTTCCAGGCATTACTATTGATTTAATTTAAATTTAATTCTAAAAACTGCATTCAAAAATATTAAAAAGAAAAATCTATATGCAATTGTTTAAAAAGAACAAACAAAAAAAAACTGATTATTTATAATTAATTCGGATAATCAGTTCTGATAAAATGATAAGTTATGAGCAAAATTTGATTGACAAAAATGATAAAAGATTTTTTTTTTTAATCATATCACCCCGAGCAAGGCGGTAATGCCACTGATGTGCAGGGGGCTACGTAAGAGTGGAAAGATTAGAAGAGAGAAAGCCGGAAACCACATCCTAACAAGAAAACAATGGACGAGCCTCTTCACCTGTTCAATAGATATGGGTGGAGTGTGAACCGGGCGATAGTTTAGTCTATCTACTCCAATTGAACAGGTGTAGAGGCTCACCCATTGTTCCCTGTTTAGGATGTGGTTTCCGGCTTTCTCTTTTCCAATCTTTTCACTTTTCTTTTTTTTTTCTTTTCAATTGGAGTAGATAGACTAAACTATCGCCCGGTTCACAGTCCACCCACGTCTATTAAACAGGTGTAGAGGCTCATCCCTTGTTCCCTGTTTAGGATGTGGCTTCCGGCTTTCTCTTTTCCATCTGTTTAACTACATTTGGAAAAAAGTTTGAATTTTGGTTCCATAGAAAAAAGTTACATCAAAATATGTAAAGTCCGAAAAAGAAGACTAACTACAGAAGTACATAAATCAGTAAGTGACTAACGCTTCTAAAAACAAATCTTGTTCTTTATAAGTTTTTCTGTTTAATACCTTTGCATGCGATTTTCAACATTTATATTCTGATGATATCCAATTGGAGTAGATAGATCTATCTATCGCCCGGTTCACATTCTACCCACGTCTATTGAACAGGTTAAGAGGCTCATCCCTTGTTCCCTGTTTAGGATGTGGTTTCCAGCTTTCTCTTTTCCAATCTTTTCACTATTAAGTAGCCCCCTGCACATCAGTGGCGTTATTGCCTTGCTCGGGGTGATACGATTAAAAAAAAAAAAACTACTTAAATACGAGTATCGATAAAAAATAATGTTAAAACAAAAATCATTTCATATATATATATATATATATATGTGTGTGTGTGTGTGTGTGTGTGTGTGTGTGTGTGTGTGTGTGTGTGTGTGTGTGCAGGCGAGTAAGGCATGTGTGTGTGCGTGTATAAACAGGAAACTGGCAGTTGTACTTACATTTCTTTTAAATTTGTTTCGATTAATAGAGTTGCACTATTTTTAATAAAAACCGTGTTACTCTGCTTAATATTATGCCGTATTTTTCCATTGTAGAATATATATTTTTTGAAATACATTGTTTACAAATTATTTGGTCTTCTGTATTGTAGCACGTTCGGAGTTGAAACGCTTTTATTTAGGAAGGGGCGCTGAAAAGGTTTTCCAGACCGTCTTACCAAAATCAGTATTTCAGTATCGAAATATCCGAAAACAGATTTTTGGAAAGAGAGTCAGGCAATTCCTTTTTGGATACATATTTATTAACTCGTACATATTTTTCAGAAGATTATCATTATAGATTTGCTGTTTTTATCATGAAATCTAGCCTTTCGTTGATTCGCATTGGAAGAAACATTCACATACAGACGGTCACGTATATATTTACTAAGTTCAGCTTAATCGTAGTGCAACCAGAAATTTTTGTTTAACGCTTGAGAATCGTAACTGTTTCGTAATGTATTTCAATGACTATCTATCTATCTATATATCTATCTATCTATCTATCTATCTATCTATCTAAGTCTGTTCATATCTATCTATCTATCTATCTATCTATCTATCTATCTATCTATCTCAGTCTGTTCATTATCTATCTATCTATCTATCTATCTATCTATCTGTGTCTGTTCAAATCTATCTATCTATCTATCTATGTATCTATCTATCTATCTATCTATCTATCTATCTATCTATCTATCTACTTTTAAAGAAATAATTGTTTAACACTTATTAAATTCTTTTAGTAATATTTATCTATCAACACACACACACACACACACACACACATATATATATAGACAGATATATATATATTTATCTATCATATATATATATATATATATATATTGACAGACAATATATATATATATATATATATGTATATATACGAGTAATTATATATGTGTATCTGTGTGTAAATGCGTGTATATATCTATTTTATATATTATCGTTTGTTTATACCTGCTCTTCCACACTAACAATTCATAGTACAAATATATTTGGAAATTCACACAAATATCGTCGCGTGTACAATACACAATGTCTTCAATCTACATACAGAAATCAGTTCAGTTATATAGACATGATATTTTCTCGGTGGAACTCTTTGACGTGAAAAGAGCTGTAATGTTGATAGTTAAATTGTTTTCTTTTTCTCTCTTTTAGATTTCGTATCACACACACAAACACACAGACAGACGCACACACAAACACACACACATGTATGTATGTATGTATGTATGTATGTATGTATGTATGTATGTATGTATAATGGCATCCAGAAGTCTAAAGCCGTTCACGAAATGTACTTTTTTTACCTTCTTTCTCCAGAGAGCGAATGATAACGAGTAAATAAACAAAAATAACTAAATAAATAAACACGCTAGGCGACCCGAATCTGTAATGTGGGCTCTCACTTAAAACAGGTCCGCACGCAAACATTGATCAAGGCTGCATTGGCTTTGATAGATTCAGGAAGGTGTACACCGGTGCCGTACTCCTGGAGCGGCACGCACATTTGCATGCTGCAGTAACGAAATAAGAACAAACGAACAAAAAAAAAAAAAAATAGTTCAATCTCAAACATTATTATTATCATCTTAATCGTCATCGGCAGGAGGAGAAGCGATAAAAAAGAAAAAAGAAAAGGAAAACGAATAAAGTAAAAACGATGATGAAAATCATTTCTTTTTTTAAATATTCTTTTTTGTCATTCACCAGTTTTCGACAATAAGAAATTTATTCCATCTATTTAGTATATTTCTCGGTGTTGCTAAGAGTAGGTTAAGAGAGAATGAAAAAAATGAAGAAAAAAAAAATGAATTAAGAAAAAAAGAAGAAGCCGATTTGAAAAATAAAATAAATAAATAAATAATTCGTTCTTGGAAAAGAAGAAAAAATTGCACAACATCAAAAACAAAACAACAAACGACAAGAATAAAAAGAATATCGACTTGGAAATCTCGTGCCGTAGGCGCGAGAAGTCACGCAGAACGAGAAACGGATCAACCTATCATTCCCCCTTCTCTCTTTTCCCCCTTCTCTTTCTATATTCGCGCGCGCGCGCACACACACACACATTTGCATATGTACACACGGTATTGTATTATCTGGGTATCGTACATATAGTTATAAGAATTTTAACACACGCATGCGCGTGCACACACACACACACACACACACACACACACACACACACACACACACACACACATATAATCTGTAAACGTATTAAAATCTATAAAGACAATACAGGAAAAGATTTACAGAAAAAGTCAAAAGAAAAACTCTAGATAACAAATATTTTCTTTCAATTTCTTTCATAATTTGTTTTAATGGATCTCTGAAAATCTGTTAGAAATATGCACTTGATCTTTTAAGATTCGAGATCACTTAAGGAATGAGAGAGAGAGAGAGCGAGAGAGGCATAAAGAGAGGGAAAGAAAGAAAAGGAAAGAGATGGCAAAAAAAGAGTAGGCAAGAGAGAAAAAAGAGGAATATATCTAGAGAAAGAGAGAGAAAAATAAAGTAAAAAAGAAAGAGGAAAAGAGAGGGTAAAAAAGACACATACATATAGAGAAAGAGGGAGATATAGGGTATCGAAGAAAGTGGGAGAGAGACATCAAGAAGAAAAGTGAGACACAGAGAGAATAGGAGGACAAGCAAGAGGAAGAGAGAAGGCAAGAAAGAAAGAAAGAGAGAGAGGAAGAGAAAGAGGAAGAGAGAGAGAGAGAGAGAGAGAGAGAGAGAGAGCAAGAAAGGAAGAGGGGATAGAGTAAGAAAGAAAAAGTCAGAGGAGGAGAGAAAGACTGGACAAGAAAAAAGGAGGAAGAGAGAGGACAAGAAAGAGATACAGAGATAACGAGAGCGCAAGAAAGAAACAGGGAGAAGGAGGGTAAGAAAGAAAGCAGATATATAAAGAGGGATAGAAAGAGAGAGTAAGACAGGGTAAGAAAGAGGGCAAACAAAGGGCAAGAAAGAGAGAGAGAGAGAGAAGGTAAGAAAGAAAAAGATAAAGGAGAGAGAGAGAGAAGGTAAGAAAGAAAAAGATAAAGGAGAGAGAGAGAAGGTAAGAAAGAAAAAGATAAAGGAGAGAGAGAGAAGGTAAGAAAGAAAAAGATAAAGGAGAGAGAGAGAAGGTAAGAAAGAAAAAGATAAAGGAGAGAGAGAGAGAAGGTAAGAAAGAAAAAGATAAAGGAGAGAGAGAGAGAGAAGGTAAGAAAGAAAAAGATAAAGGAGAGAGAGAGAAGGTAAGAAAGAAAAAGATAAAGGAGACAGAGAGAGAGAGAGAAGGTAAGAAAGAAAAAGATAAAGGAGAGAGAGAGAGAAGGTAAGAAAGAAAAAGATAAAGGAGAGAGAGAGAGAAGGTAAGAAAGAAAAAGATAAAGGAGAGAGAGAGAAAGAAAGAGAGGGCACGAAAGAGGGAGAGAGAAGACAAGATAGAAAGACGGGGAGAGAAGGCAAGCAATAAAAGATATATATATATATCAGCATGCGGTGTAGATATAGAAGAATCCAAAGGAGTATCCTCTACATACACTGGTAGGATCACTCTCTATGAGAATTTTAAATATATATGCATATAAATATAAATACATATACAGCAAATATAAGAAAAATTAAGGTAAACACGTTATTTCATAGTAAATCGGTAGTTTGGGCCTATTTCAGGTGAACCATCATCAGCTTCCGGCTTTATTGTACAAAAGATTCGTGTAAAATCTTTTGTATAATAAAGACGGAAGCTGATGATGTTTCACCTGAAATAGGCCTATACTTCCGATTTACCATGAAATAACGTATCTGCCTTAATTTTACTTATATATATATATATATATATATTAGTGTGTCGAGGCAGCAAATAATTTTCTAAACATATACTGTTAAATATAAGAGACAATGAATGTCTATTATGTTTAATCATAAGCCGTTCTAAACGTCGTATTTTGGCTTTAATTTCAGTTGAAAATAAAGACAAAAATTCTCCAACATTTGGATAATATTTATCTATTTGTTTCTAAGCTTTCGGCTCACATGAACCATCTTCAGAGAGGTCACCAAGACGGTAACACAATAACATCCACCATCACCAACGATTTTATTTTGTGTTGACATAAAACTCCGCTAGGCAACGGCAATAGTTACCAAAAATAACAAATGCAGTTCGCAAATTTGCGATGCGGTTCTATGACGTCACACCGTCTGATCGCGCGAAATGACAACTAAACCATGTAGTCAAATGCAATGTAATATGCTATGGCTAGTTATAATATAGTACGTTATATATATATATATATATATATATATATATATATATATATATATAAAATTATGTACATATAGGCTAAGGTTAAATAGGGATTAGGTATTTTGAATCTTTATAAATATTTCAAAAGTTAAACATTTTTTAGATCCACTTAAAAAAATCTTCTTTAAAACAACATTTAATGTATTATTACAGTTAGGTTTACGTTTAAAAATATTCAAAAAACTCTATCGCTTTCTGCATCACGTGATGTAAACATCTCGCGACAGACGCCTCTCACGACTGACGCTTCTAGTTTAAATTTTAAAATCATTTGTTTCTGATGAAAGGCCGAGGCCGGTCTGAAATATCAAATATATATATATATATAATAATAGAAATAAATAAATGCTGTCAAAAAAATACATTTTTAAACTTACAACTTTTTAGTAGTTTTTCCTATACATATTAAGACAGTATAGGTGGATCATCATTATGCTCTCTCTCTCTCTCTCTCTCTCTCTCTCTATATATATATATATATATATATATATATATATATATTTCATTTATAAACGAGTTATTTCGCGAAATAATTCGTTTATAAATGAAAAATATTCAAAAGTTCTACAATATAATTGTATAGAACACTTTTTAATACAAATGTATACTGGTCTAACCCTATTAGACCAAAAACTAAGTATTAAACAATCAACATATATATATATATATATATATATATATATATATATATATATATATATATACTATAGTCATCCGCAGACAGATCTGTTTCGCTGTATTACAGCTCATCAGTACGGCTTAGACTCCGGTCGCTTCCTAACCCAGGATTGAGACCCGACCGAATTGGCGTCAGTCTGCGATTCTACCCCTAAGCTACGAGCGTCCAGTAGAAGAAGGCAGACTTTTTAGCGCGTATAAACACGCCCAATAGCTAGTGTGCTCCAATTCATTATCGAATGAGCGGTGCGTAAATGTCGGAGTAGCTAATGTTTACAAAGTCTCCCACTCTTCCAGAGTGCTCAATCAGGGTGTGAGAGCGTAAATGCTATAGTCATCCGCAGGCAGATCTGTTTCGCTGTATTACAGCTCATCAGTATGGCCTAGACTCCGTTCGCTTCCTAACCCAGGATTGAAACCCGACCGAATATATATATATATATATATATGGAGAGAGAAAGAGAGAAAGAAAGAGAGAGAAAGAGAGAGAGACATATATAGAGAGAGAGACATATATATAGAGAGAGACATATATAGAGAGAGAGACATAGAGAGAGGGAGAGGAGTAGGGAGATCAAGGATATAGAAAATAAGAGGCAATGTGAGTTTTAAATAATAATTAGTTTGCCAAATGAATTCCAGCTTACCTCAGTGTGTACAAATTCATGACTCCTGGCCTGTTTATATTTAACTCCGCCAATATGTCGGCTCTTCAATATGCCAGTGAATGTTGGACAATATCATCGAAGATGAAGGAAAAACTTGAAGCAACTGAAATGTGGTTCTACAGAAGCATACTGGATATAAAGTGGGTGATCAATTCCATATTACAATCAATATATAAACTGACCCCTCACTTTGTGGTCACAGCAGTTTCTATACATTTATAGTCCTGAGATCCAAAAGCAGAAGGATGCATTCCAGGAGCTGAGTAGAGTGTTAAGTGATAAGAAAATTCTGCTAGAAACAAAGAAGAGAGTACTGGATTGCTATGTGATGTCTGTTCTTCAATATGGCAGTGAATGCTGGACAATATCATCAAAGATGAAGGAAAAACTTGAAGCAGCTGAACTGTAATTCAAATATCATGGATCGAGTATGTGAGCAATGATGAGGTTTTGGAAAGGACAGAAACGAAAAGGTAATTTATATTGAACATCAGGAAGAGACAGCTAAAGTTATTATGACATGCAATGAGGAAGGAGGGCTTGGAGAACCTGATACTAACAGGCCAAATTCTCGCCTTTTACCGTTGCTGACAAGGGAAATACTTTATGTAGAAAGAAAGTCTGTTAGCAGCATTTGGGCTTGATCGGTCATTTCGGGTGTCACGAGAAACTACAGAACTACTCGAATCTATCTATCTATCTATCTATCTATCTATCTATCTATCTATCTATCTATTGAAGTCTGTTGATATCTAATTCTGTTGATATCTATCTATCTATCTATCTATCTATCTATCTATCTATCTATCTTTTCGGTTGGGGCTACAGGATATGGCGACTGGCGACTGCGCCTCTGCAGAGGGGTAGCACCATAATGAGGCGTCCTGTGTCTGACGATAAACTGCATCCGGGTCCTGGGTATGACAATGGACAGCTTCCGTCGGCGGAGCTTCTGATTGGAAGGTTTAGAAGAGCGTGTAAACTGCCTCTTTTTTGCTGTTGTTTTCTGGTCCGGAGTGTCCCTGTCTGGTGAAACATGTTGATGTCCCAGCTGTGGACAGGTGGCTAACCCCCAAGTTGGTATGAAGGTAAAAAAATAGATTTTCTTAGTAAAAACTCCAGCAAGACTTTTTTGTCGAAAATAGCGATTCAAGGAAAAAAATGCATTTCCAGTAATACATCTGACTCTCGACAAAACCCACTTTACAGAAATACGCCAATGAGTCTTGATTTACAAAAAGATTTCTTACAACGAAGACATATTCTGTTCGTATGAATCTTTTATAAAAAAATAAAAAAATAAAAATGTCGGCATTAAATAAACCATTGGGGATAATATGCCACAAAACAAACCAAAATCAGCCATACATTTTTGAAAAAAATATCAATAGATATTTTGTTCAATAGAAATCAAATAACTCACTGAGGTTGATATACCGTAAAACAAAATAAACCTCAACCAAATCAATGAAATAAGACTCTTGACAAAAACCCTTTTTAAAATAATACATTAATGAAACCTGATCTACAAACAGATATTTTGCAAATATATTCGTATGAATCTATCCACAACATCTCGACATTAAATAACCCATTGAGATACATATATCGTAAAACAACAAAAAACAAAGTATGTATGTATGTATGTATGTATGTATGTATCTATCTATCTATCTATCTATCTATCTATCTATCTATCTATCTATCTATCTATCTCATTCATTCACATCTATCTATCTATCTATCTATCTATCTATCTATCTATCTATCTATCTCAGTCTGTTCACATCTATCTATCTATCTATCTATCTATCTATCTATCTATCTATCTATCTATCTCTGGCTGATTATGTATGTTCTATCTATCTATCTATCTATCTATCTATCTATCTATCTATCTATCTATCTATCTATCTATCTCTGGCTGATTATCTATCTATCTATCTATCTATCTATCTATCTATCTATCTATCTATCTCAGTCATTCATATCTATCTATCTCAGTCTGTTCATATCTATCTATCTATCTATCTATCTATCTATCTATCTATCTATCTATCTATCTCAGTCACTGTTCACATCTATCTATCTATCTATCTATCTATCTATCTATCTATCTATCTATCTATCTATCTATCTCTGGCTGATTATGTATGTTCTATCTATCTATCTATCTATCTATCTATCTATCTATCTATCTATCTATCTCTGGCTGATTATCTATCTATCTATCTATCTATCTATCTATCTATCTATCTATCTATCTATCTATCTATCTATCTATCTCAGTCTGTTCATATCTATCTATCTCAGTCTGTTCATATCTATCTATCTATCTATCTATCTATCTATCTATCTATCTATCTATCTATCTCTGGCTGATTATGTATGTTCTATCTATCTATCTATCTATCTATCTATCTATCTATCTATCTCAGTCTGTTCTATCTATCTATCTATCTATCTATCTATCTATCTATCTATCTATCTATCTATCTATCTATCTCTGGCTGATTATGTATGTTCTATCTATCTATCTATCTATCTATCTATCTATCTATCTATCTATCTATCTATCTCAGTCTGTTCATATCTATCTATCTATCTATCTATCTATCTATCTATCTATCTATCTATCTATCTCTGGCTGATTATGTATGTTCTATCTATCTATCTATCTATCTATCTATCTATCTATCTATCTATCTATCTCAGTCTGTTCATATCTATCTATCTATCTATCTATCTATCTAGCTAGCTAGCTAGCTAGCTATCTAAGTGTAAAAAAAAGAAAATTATGACAAACGAAAGGTGACGAATAAGACTTAACGTGCGAGTTTGAAAAAACAAAACAAAAATTGAACTTTTCTGACCTGCTTACTACTTATCTCTATATATACACGATACTTCGATCATCAGAAAAACAAACAGATCTCGATATGTAAAGTCACAATTTTCTTCTCCTGAAGAAACTCAACTTTAAACTCGAAACATGTGTAGCGACACCAATACCATTATGGACACTGCAAACATAAAGCAAGTAATATTAATAATAATAATAACAATAAATATTAATAATAATAATAACAATAAATCTACACGTTAAACAAAGCCTTTTCGGCTTCTCGCACGTTTTTCTTCTATACCAATTTCTCTCGTTGGAACAACCCCTATTGGAGTAGATAGACTTAACTATCGCCCAGTTCACACTCCACCCACGTCTTTTGAACAGGTGAAGAGGCTCATCCCTTGTTTCCTGTTTAGGATGTGGTTCCCGGCTTTCTTTTCTCCAATCATTTTACTCTTAAGTAGCCCCATGCGCATCAGTGGCGTCACCGCATTGCTTGGGGTGATATGATTAAAATATATATATATATATTCGTCATCCACATACAAGCTTGTTTCGCTGTATCACAGCTCATCAGTGTGGCTAGACATCCACTTGCCTCGACCGATTTGGTGTCTGTCGGAGTCGCTAACCCTAAGCCACAAGCGTATGGAATCAGAGAAGGGAAATTTTAGCGTGTTGTATATAAGCGGGGTATACACACGCCAGTCACCGAAAGAACTCAATTCATCACTAAAGAGTAATGCATAAATTGCGGAAGTGGTAGAGCGCTCAATCGTAATGGGAGCATAATATATTCGTCATCCACATACAAGCCTGTTTCGCTGTATCACAGCTCATCAGTTTGGCTAGACATCCACTTGCTTCTGGTTATATATATATATATATATATATATATATGCTTGCTCATACCTTTCGCCTGTCCTAAAAGCATAGAAGACGCCCACTGCATTTCATGCAAAGGCGTAAGACTCCCATACAATAATTGGATTTTTGCTTGATATATATATATATATATATATATATATAGAGAGAGAGAGAGAGAGAGAGATGGGGAAAAGGTAAGAAAAATCCTTTATCTTTTTCCATGTTAGAAACAGAGGCAGTGAAATATTGGTTGAATAGTCAAACTTCCAGAAAACTGAATTTTTCCTACGTGAATAGTAAACAAATTCATTCTGATGAACCCAAAATATTCTTTATTTTGGAGACCCTCCACAAAGCACACTGGGTAATTTCACGGGACACGGGCAATCTGCAGGCCGTACTTTGTGCAAGCCTGATCTGAAGTAAGATAAGGTTTGTAGACATGCCAGTTCAAGCGAGCTTGGCGCATTACCTTCTTTGCTTTAGTGAGTCAAGGAATTGAAATTTGACAATTGGTTTGTTGTGTTGGTTGAGATAATTGCGTAATTCTTACCGGCATAATTTTTTTTATAGTTCGAACTTAGGCAAGAGCTAGAACGTCAAGGAACTCATATTGACAATCCCGTCTCCCTCTTGTGAGCAATTTACCCCACTACTTATTGACCTGTATTTTGGCTTTGAGCCGTGAAGAAACATGTTGCCATAGAGAATTGCTTTTTATATTCCCTGATGTATTATTAGCAAGGAATCAATAAGAAGTCCAAGATCCTTTTAAAGAAAAAGATCCAAATATATTTTCAGCTGTAACCGAGATCAGTCTGTCAGTTAAGCGCCAGACGTGATACACGCTTTGGGCGATCATGTCTCAAAAGAGACATGACTGACTGGGCAGAATGTTATCTCGCAGTAGGTTGCCATTACTTTCTGCGGTAGACTAGTTGCCAGCCAAGGCTATAGAACCCAATCTGTCCTGTTATTTGACTCATAGGTAGAGGGAGGAAGAGATGTATTTTATTATTAAGTAGTAATTAATGGGGGATCAGTTTATTACTTCATAAAAATATAAAATTGATCCCCCTTTTATGCCCAGTAGCAGCCTTAATCGTGTTTCCAACTATTAAATTCATTCAGTCAGTTAAGTGCCATATGTGATACACGCTTTGGGCGATCAGAATATTTTCCCACAGTAGGTTGCGATTACTTTCTGCAATAGACTGGTTGCCAACCAAGGCTATAGAAGCCATTTAACCCATATCTGGAGAGAGAATAGACTGATTAATACCTTTCCCAAGGGTATTTGCGCGTAAGTGAATGTAAGCAATTCAACTGGAATTCGAACTAGGATCTCCGGGATGATATCCACTATACCACAACTCACACCCGCTAAAACTATTTAGGACTGCATCCTTATAGGCAAAACATGATAAGAATTGGGTAAATACAAAAAGAAGGAAGATCAAATAGATAGTGTGTGTGTGTGTGTGTGTGAGAGAGAGAGAGAGAGAGTGAGAGAGAGAGAGAGATCTAAACTTATTTATAAATGGAACTGTGTGTGTGTCTCTCTTTGTGTGTGTGTATCCGTTACCTATAGACTCCGAAACGGCTGAACCGATTTTCTTGAAAATTTACACAGTCTGCGAGCGTTCTTAGCTAGGTTTTGTGTCGAGGTACCCTCGATGATTATCGAAAATCGATAATCGAAAAAATCAGGTTATAGAAGAAGTGGTTCGACTTTAATCAAATTTGATACACTCATAGACAAAGACATAAGAAACGATATTCAGAAGTTTCAAGGTTGCAGTTCTTACAATAGTGCAGAAAATCGATAATATATATATAAGGCAAGATGTTTGTGTGTGTGTCTATTTATCTGTCTGTATGTCCTTTATACTAATCCACAATTTTTATCCGATTCTCACCAAACTTCACACAAATATTCTTTAGGATGAGTCTGAGCTCCAGGTCCATGGATTAGTTTTAAAGCTTTCATTACACCAGAGCAACGCCGGGCTATACTGCTAGTATAGAAATAGGGAGAGGCAGAAAAAGAGAAAGATGTTAAAGGAATTGATAGAAAGAAGAAAAGGATAGAAAGTGGGTAGAAAGAAGTAAAGACAGAGAGAGAGAGAGAGAGAGAGAGAGAGAGAGAGAGAGGGAGCGAGCGCAAGAGAGAGAGAGTGAAGTGCCATAGACGTTGAGGGAATGAAACACACTGAGAGAGAGAGAGAGGGAGAGAGAGAGAGAGTATATATATATCGTTATGTATACATATGTGTGTGAATGTTTGTGTGTGTTCTTCGTCTGCTATGAGCTGCCTTTTTTCAGGACGTTGGAGATCATGGCTCTCCACAATTTCCTGTTCTTTGTAACTTTTAATAAATTTTGTATTTTTTGTTATCGCTTCTAAACCTTGTTCCACCATCCATTTACACCTTTCTTCTTCTTCTTCTTCTTCTTCTTCTATATGCCGTTTCTCTACAAGATGTAGGCGATCTTGGCTCTCCACAATTTCCTGTTCTTTGTAGCTCTCAATAAATTTTGTCTTTTTATTATCTCTCTTAAACTCTTTCTGTCATCTGTTTGCACAGATACTCTAGAAAATTTCTGCGTTGTTTTTTCTTTGTTTCTCTTGCTTTTAATATTTCCTGTGAGTGTGAAATTTTCCAAGCCTTCTTTCCTTTTTATGTGCTCCAGAAATTTGAACTGTCTCTTGCTAGTGTTAAGTATTGTTGCTTGGATAATCCCATTCGCATTATTGTTGACACTTAATCCATGAGTAAGAGAAAATGAATTCTCCCTAGCTGCAATATTCTGGAATAGTCTTCCACTTTTTGCACGGTTTGAAGTGTGAATGATGCCGTGTGACGTAACTGTGTGCCGTCACCTCACACTCTCTCGCCACATGCATAATGCATGTGCTGATAACATTGCCCGTCCTTACCTTTCCTTCCGTCTCGAAATTCTCGCCCTTATTTTAACACCTTTCATTTGCATCTCTCGTATTTTTTCCTTTTCTTTCTTTCTTTCTTTCTTTCTTTCTTTCATTCTTTCTTTCTTTCTTTCTTTCTTTCTTTTCACTAATTCTCTGCACCATGCTTATTATTTATATTTACCTTTTTTCTTTCTTTCTTTTTTGTGTCTTCCCACTTTTTAGACATGATTGCCTTCTTTTCTTTTACTGTTTTTTTCTGTTTCAGATTTAAAATTTCTTTTCTTTCTTTGCTCTTTTCTTATTTAAAGCATTTCTTCTTTTCCTCTCCTTTATTTCCTTCTTTATTTCTTTTTTGATAGATTTTTTCTTTCATTTTAAAGGTTTGCTATTTTTCTTTCTTCCCATTTAAATATTTTCTTTCTTTGATTTTAAAGGTTTGCTATTTTTCTTTCTTCCCATTTAAATATTTTATTTCTTTGATTTTAAAGGTTTGATATTTTTCTTTCTTCACATTTAAAAATGTTCTTTCTTTCATTTTAAAGGTTTGATATTTTTCTTTCTTCACATTTAAAAATGTTCTTTCTTTCATTTTAAAGTTTGCTATTTTTCTTTCTTCCCATTCAAAAATATTATTTCTTTCATTTTGATGGTTTGATATTTTTCTTTCTTCACATTTAAATATTTTATTTCTTTGATTTTAAAGGTTTGATATTTTTCTTTCTTCACATTTAAAAATGTTCTTTCTTTCATTTTAAAGTTTGCTATTTTTCTTTCTTCACATTTTAAAATTTTATTTCTTTGATTTTAAAGATTTGCTATTTTTGTTTCTTCACATTTAAATATTTTATTTCTTTGATTTTAAAGGTTTGATATTTTTCTTTCTTCACATTTAAAAATGTTCTTTCTTTCATTTTAAAGTTTGCTATTTTTCTTTCTTCCTATTCAAAAATGTTATTTCTTTCATTTTGAAAGTTTGCTATTTTTCTTTCTTCACATTTTAAAATGTTCTTTCTTTCATTTTAAAGGTTTGCTATTTTTCTTTCTTCCCATTCAAAAATGTTATTTCTTTCATTTTGATGGTTTGATATTTTTCTTTCTTCACATTTAAATATTTTATTTCTTTGATTTTAAAGGTTTGCTATTTTTGTTTCTTCACATTTAAATATTTTATTTCTTTGATTTTAAAGGTTTGATATTTTTCTTTCTTCACATTTAAAAATGTTCTTTCTTTCATTTTAAAGGTTTGATATTTTTCTTTCTTCACATTTAAAAATGTTCTTTCTTTCATTTTAAAATTTGCTATTTTTCTTTCTTCCTATTCAAAAATGTTATTTCTTTCATTTTGAAGGTTTGCTATTTTTCTTTCTTCACATTTAAAAATGTTCTTTCTTTGATTTTAAAGGTTTGCTATTTTTTTTCTTCACATTTAAAAATTTTCTTTCATTCATTTCAAAGGTTTGCTGTATTTCTTTTTTCTATCTTCACATTTAATTTTTTTCTTTTTTCTTTTTTTATTTCACTTTTGTTTGCTTTATTTCTTTCAAATGCTTACTATCTTTATTTCTTGAACTCCTCCTCGTTTAACCCTGAACTTGAATTTCGCAACCAGTCGATTGTATACATTCTTCATTTCTTTCATATTTTTTTTTCAATTTATATGCTGATGGTACAAGAATCAGCATACGATGCTAGCAAAAACAAGCTTAACGATTTGTCAGAAAACATGGAAAAATGTGTCAAAGCGAAAAAATAACCATAAAATTGATCCCATATGCATGCGTGAACGGGAGAACGCGAGATGTTCGCTGTCACTGCGTCACCAACTCTGTCATCAGATCTGCAATGTGATTGGGACATGAACTGGGGGCGGGGGATGAACAAAGCAACGAAGATGGCGTTTGAATTTTGTTATTTCAATGTCGTTGAAGAAGAGTTGCGAGCGAAGAATAACGCAGAGGAGAAGAAAGCCAAATGTATATGCGCTGAAGTTAAGCAATATCGTGCTTGGTCAATATATACGTGGGTGACCGCCTAGGAATACCCACTGGTTTTTGTTAATGATGTTTCCATTACTTATGGCCTATTTTATTTGTGAATGAGGCTATTATAGTAGCATTTTCTACGAGTAAGTTGTGGATGTGAAAAAGAAAAGCCAACATACAATCACATCAACTATGAACACGGTCACAATGAGCCAGCAGCGTTTAGAAAATAAAAAATACCTATTACATTCTGCTAAAACTAAAGACAAAATCATCCTTGATAATTGCTAAAAGAATAGCCGAAAAGTGTCAGACATACAACATACAACATTCGGACAATTTTTACATAATTTATGCCCAGAAAAAAAAAAAATTATACGAACAGAAGAAGAATTAAATAAAAATACCTAATCTGATTACCATGTCAATCGTCTCTGATAAAAATGCAATATATATATATATATATATATATATATATATATATATATATATATATATATAAGCATGTGGTGTAGATATAGAAGAATCCAAAGGAGTTTCCTGTGCATAAAGTGGTAAGATAACTCTCTAAGAGAGCTCCAAATGTAAATTTATATAAATACATATAGAGCAAATATAAGAAAAAATTAAGGCAGACATGTTATTTTATAGTAAATCGGAAGTTTGGCCCATTTCAGGTTAACCATCATCAGCTTCCGTCTTTATTGTACAGAAGATTTTACACGAATGAAATTCACAAAGACCCCAAATTTGGAAAGTAAAAAAAAGGGTTTAGGTGTGTGTGTGTGTGTGTGTGTGTGTGTGTGAGAGAGAGAGAGAGAGAGAGAGAGAGAGAGAGAGAGAGAGAGAGAGAGCGTTAAAGAGAAAGGGTAAGTATCTTAAAGCGTAAACGAAAAGGGAAAGAAGAAGAAAGAAAAGAGGAATAAATTTAAATTTGAAAGAAAAGATGACAGGAGAAAATGAAAATATAAAAATAAATCTAAACTTATTTATAAATGGAACTTTGTCTGTGTGTGTGTATGTGTGTGTGTGTCCGTTACCTATAGACTCCAAAACGGCTGAATTGATTTTCTTGAAAATTTACACAGTTGTACTATAAGCGTCTGTTAGGTTTTGTGTCGAGGTAAATATCGAAAAACGATAATCGAAAAAATCGGGTTATAGAGGAAGTGGTTCGATTTTAATCAAATTTGATACACTCATAGACAAAGACATAAGAAACGATATTCAGAAGTTTCAAGGTTGCGGTTCTTACAATACTGCAGAAAATTTGATATCAATACCAGGAAATCAAAATTTGACTTACATCCATTCATTTTTCTTTCAGTCTACGGTTTCACTTTAACTGGAAACAACTATTGCTTTTTAGTCTTTCGTGCCAACATCCAAAGATTCTGAGCTCCAGGACCATGGATTAGTTTTAATACTTTCATTACACCCGAGCAACGCCGGGCTATACTGCTAGTATATATATATATATATATATATATATATATATATATATGCAATTAGTAAATTGTCGCAATTATTTTATTAGGTGCGATTGGTAAAATGTCGCAGTTAATTTTATTATTTCAAATATTCTTTAGGCTGAGTCTGAGCTCCAGGACCATGGATTAGTTTTAAAGCTTTCATTACACCCGAGCAACGCCGGGCTATACTGCTAGTATTATATATAAACGGTGAAAGAATAAGAAATTAGAGTCTAAAAAAAGTAAGAAAATTAAAAATATTTAAGAGATCAATCCATTGTAATCGCAAATACCATCACACCAACTAGATAATCAAAAATATACTAATTATACAATCAACAAAACAAATATAAAATAAAAAAAATAATTTAAAAGTAAGCCTAATTATTCTATTTAAATTTAATTGTTTAAACTTAATTATGTAGTTTAAAAATAAATTTTGCATATTAATAGTGAAAGGATAAGAAATTGGAATCTTAAAAAAATTGGAATCTAAAAAAAAACAAGAAAATTAAAAAAATTAGGATATACTAGTTAATCAATCCGTTTTAATCACAATTACCACCAAACTACTATATAATCAAAATTATACTAATTATTCGGTTAACAATACAATTATAATACAAAATAACGTTAATAATTAAAGACACACACACACACACACACACATATTGGAGTAGATAGACTAATCTATCGCCCGGTTCACACTCCACCCACGTCTATTGAACAGGTGAAGAGGCTCATCCCTTGTTTCCTGTTTAGGATGTGGTTCCCGGCTTTCTCTTTTCCAATCTTTTCACTCTTTTATTTATTGTTTTTTCTTCAATTGGAGTAGATAGACTAATCTATCGCCCGGTTCACACTCCACCCACGTCTATTGAACAGGTGAAGAGGCTCATCCCTTGTTTCCTGTTTAGGATGTGGTTTCCAGTTTTCTCTTTTCCAGTCTTTTCACTCTTACGTAGCCCCCTGCGCATCAGTGGCGTTTTCGCCTTGCTTGGGGTGATATGATTAAAAAAAAAAAATATATATATATATATAGAAAAGAGTGAACATTAAAGTCAGCACTCAGGGACGACAGAAGGATTCATGCTAAGCGCAATCATCAGGCCTCATGATGATTGTGCTTAGCATGAAACAGTCTGTCGCCCCTGAGTGTTGACTTCAATGTTCACTCTTTTATATTTACATATCTCTGATATTGAGCACTTTATTTTATAAATATAGCACACCTTATATCTATATTTATTCTTACATACATACATACATACATACATACATATATAGTAGTGTGCAAAAGTATTAGGACAAGAACTATTTTATCTTTTATGAGGCATATTGACAGAAAATAAAGAATTTAATTAAAGTAATTTTATTTGTTTTTCTCAACAAATGCTTTAACAAAAAAAAATACTTGTTACAAAAGAAATTTAATATTTAGTATAATAGCCTTTTACTTTGATCATGGCCTTTATTCTGTCAGCTTCTTCAATGTATTTAATGGTATCACCTGCCAAGCAACTTGTACTTGTTCCTAAAGTGTGTCTTGCAAAGTAACATTTATAAATTTTTTTATCCAAAATATCCCATAGATGTTCAATAGAGTAGTTTCAAAATAACTTGTTTAATAAAAAATAGGAAAAATTAAATATAACTTCTTTTTAATACATTTCTTTTACACCTAGTTTTAAATAATCAATATTCATTAGCAATTTACTTTGCTTTTTACCCTGTATTTGAATTGCAGTGAGGTTCTAGTATAGTATTGATAATAGCCTCGAATAACTTGCTAAAAACGGTAAGTGGCTGATAGTGCAATAATTAGAGGGGTCAGATGGCTGCGTAGAATTTTTTTTATTAAGAGCAACTACAGAGGAGAAATTATGTTAGAGACAAGGTTATATCTACATCCTCAGTTGAGCTTCAGTTCTATATGTAAAGTCGGGTGTGGGAACTCCAGACGAGTCAAAAGTTGAGTTGTGAGAGAATTTACGAGCTAAACACTCAGCTTTGTCCGCTGTGGATATGAGGACTTCGAATCGATTGAACAGAGAAGGGATTGATGGTTTGCTGTTGTTTAGAACACATTTGCAAAGCCACCAGTAGTCTTTAGAACCAGACTTGCGAGATGCTATACGCTGCTTCATTCTATCGGCAAACAGCAGCTTAGGATGCATTACGAGCGGAGACAAAAAGGCGTCTATTGCAGTCGGACTCATTCCTCCGTTAAAGCGGAAGAACTGATTGCTGTGGGCAATGGCGGCTGAGCTAGCAGGAGATAATCAAGGAGACAAAAGAAGTTTAAGACGGAATTTCCTGGCTGGGATGAAAGCATTGATGCCGGCTTACACCCTCAGAGGTACACTCTTCAACAGAGAGACTAAAAGCTTTGTTCCAAGGGACATCACAAAGGAAGTCTCGGAATGAGTCCCAGTCCGCTCTTCAGTAGCAGTCAGTAAGATATTCTGCTGGTTGAAGATTCCTGGAAGGAGAAAGAATGGAAAGAAATATCAACGGAAAACAGCATGATCGAGTGGGCAGAGCTGCATGGCTTGGCAAGAGTCAGGGATAGAAGTAAAGCGGAGATCTAGAAGAGATGTGTGTCTTTTAGGGTCACTGAGGAAACCCGCGGGGAAATCCACCACTTGAGTGAGAGATTGAGTGATTGAGAAGTTCAGAGCATGGACGCCAGTAAGATCAGGGACAGAGTCTTCCAGCCACTTAGAAGCGTATGCATTGAAGTCACCGAACACAAATATGTTAGTGAACGGGTGAGAGGAAATAACCTTTCCTATATTATCCGAAATATTAGTCAGTAGAGTAAGGGGAACGGTAGAGAAAGAAGAGATAGCTGACTGAGTTTAGTAGAGAGAGACGAAGACACGTGTAAGAATGGTTCGCGTATTCAAGAGAGTTCGTAGAGGAACAATTATACACTGCAAAAGTTGATACGTGTACCACTGATGTTGGAGAAATAAATTTAGGTTTAGGTGTTTTGTTTTGTTTTGTTTGACTGGTTTAGAGGATTGACATGATTTAGTTTGTTTTGTTAATGAGAGGCTTGGAGTAGTTATAGTAGATGGTCATCAAATGCGACATGTGTAGGATGGGAACTGGAGCATAGTGTGTCCTCGGGGTTGCCCACCGGAAGCGCTTGCAGGGACACCTATCCATGCACGACATGGCACTGCAAGAACGATATTATGCGAGTGTTCATCAAAGCAGCCTCTCTAGACCCTACACAAGAGTTCGGGCTCCTAATTACCAGTCGGAAACAGGAACCAGAAAACTGTCAACCCGGTAACATCAGCATGAAGAGACGTTGCTACCCTTCACACACACTACAAAAATTATCAAAAGAATCATTATTAAGGCCTGAGACGAGGGATGAGCCGCTATTCCTGTTCAAGAGAAAAGGGAGTAGTATGAACCGGGTGATAGAAAACCTACCTAACCCTGTTGTCTATTTCCCAAATAGATAGATAGATAGATAGATAGATAGATAGATAGATAGATAGATAGATGCGAGCAGACAGGGATAGATAGTTTGAACTAAAAGAAAATGTTCCAGCTTTATAATACCTTGGTCAATAATTTTCCTTAGTATTACATACTAAGACAATGTTAAGACACTGGAACTACTCTAGTATCTATATTTATAACTTTCCTTGGTGTCGAGATAAGGCAAATAACACGAAGGTTCATTGGTCACACTTTAAGGCACTACCCGATCAACGACTTCGATGTGGCCACAACCTGGGCCGCCGAAAGAAAATTAAAATGAAAAACATCAAGAACTATGGTGTACAGGGAAATATGTTGAGATGAAACGTGCGAGGAAGGTAGGCACAGTGCAGACATTTTGTGGAGGCCTTATATGCTATGAACTACAAAGCAGATAGTTTGTACACGTGTTCGTATTCAAATAAATTATCATGATCTTTCTAACATTCCAGAATCTGTTGAACAGTATATTTCATCCTCATATTAACACCTTCGATTGGTCTTGTGCCTTTTGTTGTCAACAGCATTTTTCTCTGTGAGGTCATCTATAACTGTTGAAAATTATTTTTTTTACATACTATTAGAACCTCTTTGTCTAATCGTCTTTGTACATTTTTAGGTAGGTAGGTAGGTTTTGTATTAATCCGCCTCTTCCCTCCAGTTATGGATTAAATAATAGGACAGATTAGGTTCTATAGCCGTGGCTGGCAACCAGTCTACCGCAGAAAGCAATGGCAACCTACTGCGGGATAACCTTCTACCCAGTCAGTCATGTCTCTTACGAGACATGATCGCCCAAAGCGTGTATCACGTATGGCACTTAACTGACTGACTGACTATAATAGTTAAAAACATGATTATGTCTTCTACTGGGTATAAAGTGGGGGATCGGTTTTCTATTGCTATGAAGTAATAAACTGATCCCCCTTAATTACTACTTAATAATATAATACATATCTTTTCCCTCTAGCTATGAGTCACATAATAGAAGAGATTAGATTCTATAGCCTTGGCTGTCAACCAGTCTACCGCAGAAAGCAATGGCAACGTACTGCGGGATAACCTTCTGCCCAGTCAGTCATGTCTCTTACGAGATATGATCGCCAAAAGCGTGTATCACTTATGGCACTTAACTGACTGAATCATAGCTAGAGAGCCTACGCTATTGTACTATTTAACCCATAAGTGGGAGTAGAGGATTAAAGAGGATTAGTTCAAAAGGAATTGTAACGAACACTAGAATTCGAACGCGGCTTCCCGATTTCTCGTTCTGCACTACTCCGTTATAAATTCAGTAAATACCAATGCATGATTATATTAAATACCAATTAATATACAGCATATGATTTCCAGACGAATAAATAAAGGTTTTATTCCGAGTGTTATAAAAGAATGAGATATATGTGGGTCATCGGCTTTCTGACAAGAGCAAAGCAAACAGGAAGATTGGTGACATGCCGTCTGTTGTCAATCTCGTAATAAATTTATCTTCACCATTTACTGCGGACCCTTATGTAAGTCAAGTTGATTCTGGGTTCTTTCAAACAACCTTCGGACTTACAACCACAATATGCCTCCATAAATATATTCACACGTTTATAAACTACGTTTATAACGACTTGTACCTGTTTCGGCATTCAGCCTGGTCGGGTTGAGCCGGCTTCCTCCCAAGCGATGGAGAAAGATTCGTTGGGATTTGTTTAAGAGAAGGGTCCCAAGTCCGACCATGTATAGACCTCAGACTTTTTAATTATCCCGCAACAGGTTGACAGCCAAGACTATAGAACCCAATCTGCCCTGTTATTTAACCCATAACTGGAGGGAAGGGACAGATTAATACCTTTCCCCAAAGGTATTAGCTCGTAAGTGAATACAGGGCATTCAACTGGAATTCAAACTCGGCTCCCCGATTTCTCTTTCCGAGCCGATATCGTGCACCACAACGCACATCCGCCAAGAACTGCTTACAGCACCTGGTATTTCCAAGTGGTCATCCATCTAAGTACTGACCAGGCTAAACTTCGGTGATAGGACGAGAACCGATGTATTCAACGTGGTATGACTGTAAACTATTGTTTTTAACCTCATTATTCGGTACCTCGAGTATATTTATTTCCAGAAACATCAGATCAACTTGTTACTATTTTGAGATGTGATCAGAAACGGTTCATGAGTAACTGAATCCTAATTTAATTGAAGCACTTTGGTTAGAAAATATTTTGGTGTCTAAGGCAGAGAGAATTCTTTATTGTTGTTTAGCATTTACCATTTTTTTTTTTTTTTAATCATATCACCCCAAGCAAGGCGGTAATGCCACTGAAGCGCAGGGGGCTACGTAAGAATGAAAAGATTGGAAAAGAGAAAGCCGGGAACCACATCCTAAACAGGGAACAAGGGATGAGCCTCTACACCTGTTCAATAGACGTGGGTGGAGTGTGAACCGGGCGATAGTTTAGTCGCCCGGTTCACACTCCACCCACGTCTATTGAACAGGTGTAGAGGCTCATCCCGAAACATATTTGACGACATATAGGAAGCACGGGTGTATAAGACGGACCCCAATTTCAGCTAGGCAAATCAAGAAAAATTAGTAATTAGTAAAATTAGTAAAATTATTAGTAAATGGTTCTGCCTGGTATATATTCAGTAGAATAATTAGGATATAAAAATTCTGATTGTATTTATACAAATGGAACCGGAAGTTATCGCAAGAAAAATATTAATGAATTTTACAAATATATAATTTGAATTTATTACATATAATTTTAGTGAAACAAAGTACACGTGATGAAATTAATATAATGAATATTATCAATCATAATACTTTTAACCTGCATAATAGCTTTTTAGATAATGACAATAGGTATATGAAAGTTACTCTAAAGTCTAAGCTTATAGAAGTTACCAGGTAGATAACTTCGGTCGACGGTCGCGAATTTTAAGCCTCCGTATGGCATATAAAACGCGGAGGAATTTTAAAAGACATTTTTAGTAATAAAAATTGTGACTTATATTCCGTCAAATACTGTAAATCAGTCATGTCATTACTTGCCTCGGTCTTAAATATGAGATGACATATGTGTGATTTAGAATTAGTCAGAAGTTTTTCAGCTCATTTGAAAAGGATTCTCAGTTTCTTCTTGAAAATGGCCAGCGTTGGTGCGTCCACAACATTCCTAGATAAAGAGATCAACAAGTCTATCACCTTAAGGGCAAAGAAGTTGGATCTTGCAATCGTTTTCGTGCGCTGTTTCATCAATTCGTGATGAGTGACCAACCATCCTACTGTTTGAGAAAGTGAAGAGATTATCCACTTCAATTTTATACTAGTATCCAGTATTTTGTTTTACCTCACACAGATAATCCAACCGGCATCATCCCCGAAGAAATGGTAGGTTGATTTCGTCTGTGGTTAGATTGAGGCACCTTAAGATTCCTTGAGGCACAACGTTCGACGTTTCTATTATTAATATTGAAACACACACACACAATATACTTATATATATATATATATATATATATATATATATATATATATATATATATATATATACTTATTTATAAATGGAACTTTGTGTGTGTGTGTGTCCGTTACGGATAGACTCCGAAACGGCTGAACCGATTTTTTTGAAAATTTACACGGTTGTACTATAAGCGTCTGCGAGTGTTCTTAGCTGGGTTTTGTGTCGAGGTACCTCCGATAAATATCGAAAATCGATAATCGAAAAAATCGGGTTATAGAAGGAGTGGTCCGATTTTAATCAAATTTGCTACGCTCATAGACAAAGACATAAGAAACGATATTGCAGTTCTTACAATAGTACAGAAAATCGATAATATATATATATATATATATATAAGGAAGATGTTTGTGTGTGTGTTTGTTTATCTGCCTGTATGACTGTATTTTTTCAGCCCTTTTATTTTAGGTTTTGCTACGGGTTTGGCTCTAAATAGGTATAATTGTAGTTCTTAGTCTCAGCCATGATACCATTTACTCAGAGGACTTATTTAGTCTTCAAAATTCAGTTGACGACGAAAAACCTTATTTGATATCGATACAAGGAAATCAAAATTTGATTTACATCCATTCATTTTTCTTTCAGTTTACGGTTTCGCTTTAACTGGAAACAACTATTGCTTTTTAGTCTTTCGTGCCAACGTCCAAAGAGTCTGAGCTCCAGGACCATGGATTAGTTTTTAGTTTTAAAGCTTGCATTACACCTGAGCAACGCCGGGCTATATATATATATATATATATATATATATAGTGTGCACTACGATTTCGACGTATAAAGGTCTAGCATTTCAGTGCAAAAGAATCCATATTTCTCGAAAGAACAAATAAATGCAAGAAATATGGTTCACTATATATAAACATACAAATGTAACAACCTTTCTTTTTAAACATTTTTCATTGAATACTGCCAATAAAGAAAAAAAACCCTGCCTTACACACGGTAGAATATTATCGAAAAAAGAAAAAGATTTTCTTACAGACTTTGCTTCAAAACCCAGCAATTTTACGGACTTATTAAAATACATAAATCAAATACAATTAAAGCAGCTGAATATATTCACATACCAAACCCTAGTGATCTTAAATTCGGACCCATTGTAGCAGGGTCAGCCTGTCTGACAAACAGACTAAGCAACCTAATATATAAAATATTACAACCATACACCACAAAAATAAAAACTACACCAGCGACAGCATACACTTGAAAAACAAAACAAAACAAAACAAAACAAAAAACAAAAAAAAAAACAAAACAAACACGCACGCATATGAACTTTATGAGCTGCTCATCACTTATCTATACATACACGATATTTATGCCATCAGAGAAACAAACGGATCTCGATATGTAAAGTCACAAGTTTATTCGCCTGAAAAGAGTCAACTCTGAACTCGAAACACGTGTAGCGACACAAATACCATAATGGACACTTAATATATCATACAAAAACAAATAATATAAATAATAATGACAATAAATCTACATTTTAAACAAAACTTTCACGGTTTCTCGCAAATTTTCTCATATATATATATATATATATATATATATATATATATATATATATATATATATATAAAATATCAAAATAAAGATATTTTGAAAGGTACAAAATCTAATTAATAAAACGAAAGTGTGTGTTTTGCTCCCGCTCTTCAGGGCTCAGGAGATTTGAACTTCGATTAAAATAAAGAAATGTGTGATGAAGAAGGGAAAAAACTGAATCCAAAGAGCTAGAGACTAATAATAGCGAGCCCCAACAAACATTCACGTTGTTTATACAGGGAAGGCTTGCAGGACCCGATATATAGAGCCTGCAGAACCTTGAGATTAAAATAAAGAAATATGCAACCGGGACACAACAGTTGTTTCCCGGTTGCATATTTCTTTATTTTAATCTAAGTTCGAATCTCCCGTAGAGCCCTGAAGAGCGGGAGCGAAATCGGTTACTTCGTTTTTATATTGCTTTATTATGTTGTGTAACATTAAGCTACACACTTTCATTTCATATATATATATATATATATATATATATATATATATATATATATTCAAAGGTCAAAAATGACTTCATTACATTTCCACTGAACATTTTTGTAAAACTTAAAAACACGCATTTTATATCGATAAAGCAATTTGTAAGTGGTTATCTGTACTATTTTATTTAAGGCATTCAAGGCTTTCAGGGATTCCCTTAACGCGTCTATAGGAACATTTTCCAATAAAACCCAGGACCCGAAGCGCAACTAGAATGATTGATGTTACTCATATTTTCTATTATTATTATTAGTAGTAGAAGGTAGCTGAAGAGAATGACAAGAAAGGACTACAAATAAACTGCAAGAAAACCGAATGCATGGTCATCAGTAAAAAGGGTAGCCCGATATGCCAAATACAGGTCGGGGATACTAGAATCAAGCAGATACAAAAATTTAAATACCTGGGAAGTGTTATAACAGAAGACGGAAAGTGCGACACAGAGACCCGAAGGCGAATTGGCATGGCGAAGGAAGCATTCCAGAAGTTCAGTAAAGTATTAAGAAACAGGACAATTTCGCTAGAAACAAAGAAAAGAGTAGTGGATTGCTATGTGATGTCGGTTCTTCAATATGGCAGTGAATGTTGGACAATATCATTGAAGATGAAGGAAAAACTTGAAGCAATTGAGATGTGGTTCTATATAAGGATGCTGCGGATATCATGGACTGAGCATGTGAGCAATGGTGAGGTTTTAGAAAGAATGGAAACGAAAAGGAAATTAATACTGAGCATCAGGAAGAGACAGCTAAAGTTCCTGGGACATGTAATGAGGAAGGAGGGCTTGGAGAACCTGATACTAACAGGCCAGATAGAGGGGAAAAGAGACAGGTGAAACCAGCGGATAACATATTTGAAGGACCTGATCAATTGGATGCTGGAACGACGGTTGCATGGTGTAACAGGAGAAGGCGTGCTAAGAGCCACTAGGGATAGAAAAACGTGGAATGCTGTGATCGCCTACGTCCTGAAAGGACAGGGCACATAGAAGAAGAAGATATATGCCAACTGTTTATAAGAAATTGTAATGTGGTATAAAGTGGGGGATCAAATCTATATTATAATCAATATATAAACTGATCCTTAATTTTGTGGCCATTCTAGTTTCTATACATTTATATTCTATATTTCTGGGCTTGAGCTAGTGAATGACAGAACGAGGGTTGCATGGTGTAACAGGAGGTGTGCTAAAAGCCACCAGGGATAGGGAGACGTGGAATGCCATAATCGCCTACGTCCTGAAAGGACAGGGCACATAGAAGAAGAAGAAGATACATGCCAAATGTTTATAAGAAATTATAATGTGGATATAAAGCGGAGGATCAAATCTATATTATAATCAATATATAAACCGATCCCTCATTTTGTGGCCATGCTAGTTTCTATACATTTATATTCTAGATTTATGGGCATGAGCTAGTGGATGACAGAATGAGGGTTGCATGGTGCAACAGGAGAAGGCGTGCTAAGAGCCACCAGTGATAGGGAGACGTGGAAGGCCATGATCGCCTACGTCCTGATGGGACAGGGCACATAGAAGAAGAAGTAGTAGTATTATTAGCCATAACAAAAGAATATTCATGAAATTAACTTTTGTTTCTTTTGAATGTGTCAAATTTGTTTTTCTTTTACATCTAAAACTTAGGTCCTTGGTATGACGGTAAACTACATCCGGCAGCAAGGCCTCTGATTGGGATGTTGTGAGGAGCATAGAACCACTTCTTAACTGGTATTGTTCTCAGGTCCACCCTGAGCCATAATGGTAGCACCTGTTAGGGTCCCATCTATGGGCAAATAGTTAACCCCACAAACAATGAAAGTATAAAAATACACTTTTATAGAAATATATACATAAAAATAGACCTTTCTAGAAAAATATATATTTTTGAAGAAAAAATTACCACTGAAGGGGAAAAAAATATTCTTAGCAAAACGTTTTGAATACAAAACTAGAAGACATTTTCAGTTTTCTAAAATAACGAAGAATAAAAACAAAATATTTTCATTAAAATCTAAATCAATCTTCTCACTATAATCGAACATTAAAAAGAATAAACGCCTAACAACTTTTTGGCATTAAATAATCCACAGAGGTGTTGATATGCCGTTAAACAAAACTCAAATTCAAACTCAAGCATCTAAAACTTAATATAATTTTTTAATTATACTTTTCAACCAAGCCATAAATCGTCAACCAAATAAAAACATGTTTGCCTCTTCGATGTTCCTGATAAACATAACAGCCTAATTTTACCAAAAAATTAACAGAAAAACATGAGAGAATTAACCAAACGAAGGAAAAGTTCAGTGATCGAAGAAGCTTGACTTCCTTCGCTCGAGATTGTCTTTGGTATAAATTCGACAGACTTGGATTCAAAGCATAAGATACGCATGAAACAATATTTTTCCTATTTTAAAAAAAATTTTTAAATTTACATTTGAATAAACCAAATCAGACGTATTAATCCGATTTGGTAAGAGAAAAATAATTTTTGGATGATTATTAGGGAAACTTATCTGCAAATGGAGAAAAATTCACTTCCCTTTGGAATTTGGGGGAGTTATAAAGTTATAGAGTTATTTTCTGTACGGAACTGATTTTAGGGGGTTTATACTCTTTACGATCAACTCCATAAAGAAATTACTTGAATAGAACGATAGAATTATAACCCTTGACTAAACTGTCGACCATTTATTGATTCCTTCACATACTTTTATTAAAACCAACTAGCCATAATATTAATAACAGAGAAATTTGTGGGGATTTTCACATCGAAATGGTCATTCAACATCATTGAATTAATCCTTTTTTAATTTATATATATATATATATATATATATATATATATATATATATATATATATATATATATATACTAACATCATAGCCCGGCGTTGTCCGTGCAACTCAGAACATTTTAGTCGTAGGAGAAGATGCCAATTAAATTAAATTAACCATTGGCACTTTTTAATTTTTTTGCATATTTTGCTTTTGTATGAAAAAACAATTTCTTTTAAAAATATTTCTTTTGTTTCAAAATTACGGGAAAGAATATTCACATTTTTTGTTGGCCAAATGAATTTTTAAAACGTCGGAATAAAAATTAAATATAAAGGCTCATTTTTTTTTTAATAAACAAATATTTTAGTCGGGTTTGACACGTGTGATTTGGTTTCTGTGACGTAATTTAGCAACTATCTTAGATTTTAGATGTTTTACGGAGCAAATGTAAACAATCGCCTCCATTGGCCAAAAAGTGCGAAAGGGAAAATTACTGAACTTAAACTCAAAAAGTATGAGTCGACCTGGCTTCCCTGTAGATATCTGTCCCGAGAAAGTTTGAATGGCGTAGCTTAAAAAATGTAGGCGTGCATGGGGAACAGTTGCACACAGACTCACAGATTGCCTTTTATATATATATATATATATATATATATATATATATATATAGTTATCATTTCTTTATAATATATTATGGTTATTATCTCTTTATATATGTATATAAATAGATAATGACTATGCTATATTATAAAGAAATAATAACTATACTATATTATAACTTTATTTACGCTCTCATACCCTGATTGAGCACTCTGAAAGAATGGTAGACTTTGAAAAACAGTAGCTACTTTGGCATGTACGCATTGCTCATTCAGAAATGAATTGGAGCACTCTGGCTATTGGGCGTGCATAATGACAATATACACGCTAAAAAGTCTGCCTTCTTCTACCGAACGCCCATATCCCAGAGGTAAAATCGCCGACTAACGCCAATTCGGTCGGGTTTCAATCCTGAGTTAAAAGCAATCGGAGTCTAACTGTCCTGTTGAGCTGTAATACAGCGTAACAGATCTGTCTGCGGATGACTATATATATATATATATATATATATATATATATATATATAAAGAGATAAGAACTATACTCGTGTCGAAAAAGCTTCCACAAATCTACGAAGAAGGGAAAAAATGGTTTAGCTAAGTACATGAACATCAGACAAAAGAATTCGGACTGAGTCAGCACGTAGCTCCCCCCCCCCCAAAAAAAAACCCGTCACGAGTAAACAACTAACAAAAAAGCGCTCAATACTTAGGTAGAGCGGAATATATACTGGGATATATATATATATAAAGCCAGCTTTCCCTAACGATCCGTTTAGGTGAAGCCTTGGTAGGTCTGTCTGGCTCTCTAAGTATACTTTATATATATATATATATATATAATCACCTCTCATCCTTCAATAACAAAGAAAAGCAAAACATGATGTCTCTTTCCAAATCCTTTTGGCAGTTAAAAATGAAAATAAAACACCTAAAGTTAAATGGAAAATCCTTAAACAAGCAAGAACAGCTAAATCAATAAAGAAACCATGTTTCCTTTGTCTTCAAGAAAAAATTGAAATCATTAAATACATGAATAGCAACAGGCTTTTAAAACAGAGGCTTGAAACCACAGTAAACCGCAAACACATTAAAGAACTAACCTTACAACCACGCTGAAAATACTACAAATGCCAAAATTAGGTCTCCTTAGAGACGATAAACTTGTATAATATTAACAACATTCTTACATCAAATTTCACCTATTCCATACCACAAACTAGTTAAAATTAAGGTTAAATATACAAAATTCACCCCACCGGATGTGCGTTGTGGTGCAGTGGATATCGGCTCGGAACGAGAAATCGGGGAACCGAGTTCGAATTCCAGCCGAATTCACTGTATTCACTTACGCGCAAATACCCTTGGGAAAGGTATTAATCCGTCTATTCCTTCCAGTTATGGGTTAAATAACAGGACAGATTGGGTTCTATAGCCTTGGACGGCAACCAGCTACCGCAGAAAGCAATGGCAATCTACTGCGGGATAATCTTCTGCCCAGTCAGTCATGTCTCTTTCGAGACATGATCGCCTAAGCGTGTATCACGTATGGCAATGAACTGACTGATACAAAATTCGATTACTTTTATAAAACTGAGTTTCAATGAAAAATATTGTATAGTTGTACAATTAAATAAGAAAGATACGTCCAATGGTAACTAACACTCCCACTTCATCGCATCAAATCCTATTTGTTCCCACCCCTAAACTTCCTTACTCTCCCCTTTTACTTAACCTGAAGAAAAAAAATCGAGTCATTAGGCCATAAAACGTTATACCCTTTCTTTTAATGTTAAATCTGTCTACAAAATTCTCGACAAGTTCATTAATCAACTCTATCCCCCACCCATTCCCTCTTTTCAAAATTCTAACGGACAATTTACAAGACTTATCCCCTTATGACTAACCCCAACCAACATCCCGCACACAAAAGAGGCTTTCCATTCCTTTCCACACCACCCGAAGGGACATTGTCATTTCAATGTTGAAACAAATTTACACTTTGTAGTGGATAAAATTTTGTACATCTTCTGAACTATTCCCAGCTCTATATTATATATCGAGCATTGTTTTAAATTAATGTTTTGAACGTTGTAAATTTTTCTTCGTTCCTTACTCACACGGATATATATATATATATATATATATATATATATATATATATATATATATATATATTTTAATCGTATCACCCCAAGCAAGGCGGTAACGCCACTGATGTGCAGGGGGCTACATAAGAGTGAAAAGATTGGAAAAGAAAAAGAAAAAGCCGGAAACCACATCCTAAACAGCGAACAAGGGATGAGCCTCTTAACCTGTTCAATAAGTGTGAACCGGGCGATAGATAGATCTATCTACGCCAATTGAAAAAACAAAAAAACAAAAACAAAGTGAGAAGATTGGAAAAGAGAAAGCCAGAAACCACACCCTAAACAGGGAACAAGGGATGAGCCTCTTAACCTGTTCAATAGACGTTAAGAGGCTCATCCCTTGTTCCCTGTTTAGGATGTGGTTTCTGGCTTTCTCTTTTCCAATCTTCTCACTTTGTTTTTGCTTTTTTTTTCAATTGGAGTATATATATATATATATATATATATATATATATATAAGCTTTCTCGCCATAGCGTAGTGGTTAACGAATGAATTTAACTAGCCATTACTACAGAGTAGCGTGTTGTAATCTTATACTCGAAAAGGCTATGGTTAGTAAGTTCTAGGTATTATGTGCGCGACTCTAAACTAACCTAACCTAACTGTACAGGAAACAGTCTAAGGTCGTGCCGATAATAATTAGTGCACTTTTAGTATATTACTCTGGCCCTGGACAAACAACAAAGAACACGTATGTATAAAAATATAATCTTATATTTTTATTCTTCGTCGGTGACGTTTGTGTGGAGCAGGAGGGGAGCCGGAGAGAGTCGCGTACACGAGAGGCCGTCGGGAGTCTGAAGCCAGCGGAAGTTCTCTCTCTTTAGCCCAAAATTCTAGACTTTATATAGTCTTAAAACTTACACGCATTTTTGCTTTTTCGGGTTGACTCTTTGTTGAATTATACGACCGGATGTATCTGTCAATCATACTCAGTGGTCAATTACTTTTCAAGCCGCTTTTTCCTTTGCACTTTGATATCATCTACGACTGGATATATCTGTCAGTCACTCGACCGGATGTACATGTCAATTAATTCTGCTCTTCAAGGTAATATATTACACACTAATCATTAGATAAATCGACTATTCGAAGAAGAGTTGGCACTGTTCAGAGCCCAATGGCTCTGCGGTAGTGTGAGAGGAGAAAATTTTTTATAATCATTTCACCCCTAGTACGGCAATACTGCCACTGGTGCATAGGGGGATACATAAGAAGTGAGTGATGAGAAAGAGGAACAAGTTACAGGGAGTGTCAGAGAATGGGTAAGAGAAGGATGAGAACATTGGTGTGATGAGAGCTGCATGAGAGTAGAGGGGAAAGGGAGAAGAACATGATACAAGGCTTGCCATGGAAAGGATACGAGTCAAGGAGATAAAAGATAGCAATTAACTTTGCATTTAAATTCTTGAAGAATGTAGCTGTCAGGGAAGCAAGTATACGGGAGGGAATTCCACAGGCGGGAAGTGAGAGCAAAGAAGCTGAGGAGTAAAAGTTGCAGTTAAATTTGATCGGTTTCACTGTAAAAGGGTCGGACCAAGTCGCTAGTCAAGTAGCTCGTCTAAATTCACGCAGAGAGGGCACTAGGGAGCTAAGCTAATCAGAATACATTTATAACTACGCCAGAAGTATGGCCTTATGTGCTCAGAGAACTGGTACGATGATTCATCAATTTTAGTAGTTGCGAATGAACATATGAAGCACATGTGGGATACGGCCGTCGTGACTGACAAGCGATTGAGGAGCATTCGCTCTGATATTACAAGAGCAACCATGAATAAATCATGACAGCGGTTGTGGTACTTTGGGATAAAGTCATTGTGAAGGCGGAGCAGGTAAAATACAGAGGTACTAAGATCTTATATATATATATATATATATATATATATATATATATATATATATATATACACACACACATTAGCGAGCATAAAGATCAGAACGATGTTAAAAAAAAGTTTAAATGTGAAATAACAAATCGAAAAAGCCATTTGTACAACAAATCGAAAAAGCCATAACAAATCGAAAAAGCTATTTGTAGAACAAATCGAAAAAGCCATAACAAACCGAAAAAGACATTTGTAGAAAAAAATCTAAAAAGCCAAAACAAATCGAAAAAGCCATTTGTAGAAAAAATCTAGAAAGCCATAACAAATCGAAAAAGCCATTTGTAGAACAAATCTAAAAAGCCATAACAAATCGAAAAAGACATTTGTAGAAAAAAATCTAAAAAGCCATAACAAATCGAAAAAGCCATTTGTAGAAAAAATCTAAAAAGCCATAACAAATCGAAAAAGACATATGTAGAACAAATCGAAAAAGCCATAACAAATCGAAAAAGCCATAGCACAAATCAGGTCACCCGTTTTGTGGTTGGTGCACTCTGGACTCTCTTCAGGAGTCTGAGAATCCCCGGCAGTTTAGCTAAATAGAGATAACTGATATTGAGACATCTAGAAGAGGTATGGCACGTGGAATCAGAACAATTTATCCCGCTGGACGAAATAAAAGGTTCAGTTCGAAACTCTAGAGATTCTCAGAGTCTTTGTTCACCTCTGCTGTAACCAGGTATTGAACTCAAAACACTTTGAGTCAAGTTACTGGATTCGACCAACGCTTTTATCCACTGAGCCATGCGTCCTTGGGTCGTAGCTTGTGGAACTAGAACAATCTACCCCGGTGGATAAAATAAGGGGATCCGTTTAAAATTCCAATCAACTGAAGAAGTCTGCAACGAAACGTCGTGAATATGGCAATGAAGATGAGGACAACAGTCCAAACAATGCAAATATTGTAAATAGTCACAATAACTGATCTCAGAAATATAGGCAGATCTTTCAGAAGGCCGGAGCGTACAACGACCGTAACGTCGTAGATATGGTAATAAAGATGAGGGCAACAGGCCGAACAATGTAAATAGTGTAAACAGTTACAATAAATCATCTCAGAAATATAGATTGATCCTAATGAAACCCGGAGTGTACAACGGTCGAAACGTCTTGGATACAGCAACGAAGATGAGTACAACAATCTGAACAATGCAAATAGCGTAAATCTCTATTAAATCACCAGTATGTTTTTTTATGTTGAAATGTTTCATGTCTTCTCCTCACATTGATATTGTCTTTTTTTTAGGAAATGCTGCGATCACAATTATTTTTAAAAAGCATAGTTTAATTTTGTTTGTATTTCAATGATTCTTTTAAAACATCATCAGGAAAATTAGTCGTGTATCTTTCTGCTTTAAGTTTCATCGAAAGGCACCAAATTCCTCTTCGACCTGAAGGTGATTAATTAAGCCGGAATAAAACTCGATACTACAGACGACAGCTTTGTGCGTATAAAAGTTTCCGTTGTTAATTTTTTTTCGGCTAAAGCTTTTTGGTTGGATATTTTTTGTAAGTGCTGCACTAAAATACATTTCCGTGACCATGGCAATATTTTTTTTCTTTAGGAAGAAACACATATAAATTTTGGATGAAAAAAAAATAATCTATAAAATTCTCTGAAAAAAATGTCTAATGAATTAACGAGGCTAATTCAAGTCAATAAAGATTTGGTCTGTAAAAAAATATTTTATCAGTGAACACGAATCCGGCTGAAAAATGAAAAAAAAAGTAACTCACACACACACACGCACAGAGAGAGAGAGAGAGAGAGAGAGAGAGAGAGAGAGAGAGAGAGAGAGCATTGTTTCTTTAGCAATCTCTAAAAAAATGAACGTATATCCACAGAAAATCTCTCTCGTTGTATATATACAAGACTCTGCGGATGACTATTATATATATATATACGTACAAGGGTGTGGTGAAAATTTCACGGTGTGAACATGAAGAAATTCAACCCCTGATTCTAATGTTTGCTATATATATATATATATCAACAAGCCCTGTGGACATAGAAGAATCCAAAGGAGTATCCTTTACATATAATGGTAGCATGACTCTCTACGAGAGCTCTAAACATATATGCATATAAATACATATAGAGCAAATATAAGAAAAATTAAGACAGACGCGTTATTTCATGGTAATTCGGAAGTATAGGCCTATTTCAGGCGAGACATCTTCAGCTTCCGTCTTTATTCAACGAAGGATTCTACATGAATGGGATCCACAAAAAACTAACCCGGCGAATAAAAAAATAAAAAAATAAAATAAAAACATATAAGATGATAAGAATATAACTGTCACTCCCCTAAAAAAGAAAATAAGAATAATCCATCCGTTTGTCGAACCCACAGACATTCCTACAGAATCATATGTAAAATCACTGTTAAATATTACCGATAATACGTTTTTAGAGAAAAAATATTACGAGCACTATATTTTTAACGAGAAAATTTTAATATTAATACATTTTGAAAAAGGAAAAAATACAAGTTCAAACAAATAAATCTAAATAGAATAATGAGGTTCCTTTAAATTAAGGATGTAAAGCTCTATTTCTCCCTCTCTCCTGTCTTTCCTTTCTCCTCTTTTCTTTATCACTCCCTCTTTCTCGTCTGACTCACCCGCTTCCCTCGAACTTTCTTCGACACTGACCGCTGGGCGGGCGGCATCAACTTTGTTTAGGGGTGATGAATTAGCGTCTTGACGTCTTATCTGGTGTGGGTTCTATGCGACTTTTACATATGATTCTGTAGGAATGTCTGTGGGTTCGACAAACGGATGGATTATTCTTATTTTCTTTTTTAGGGGAGCGACAGTTATATTCTTATTTGTTTTTATTTTATTTTATTTTTTCGCCGGGTTAGGTTTATGTTAATCCCATTCTTGTAGAATCCTTCGTTGAATAAAGACGGAAGCTGAAGATTGCTAGCCTGAAATAGGCCTATACTTCCGAATTACCATGAAATAACGCGTCTGTCGTAATTTTTCTTATATATATATATATATACTAGCAGTATAGTCCGGCGTTGCTCAGATGTAATGAAAGCTTTAAAACTAATCCATGCTCCTGGAGCTCAGACTCTTTGGACGTTGGCACGAAAGACTAAAAAGCAATAGTTGTTTCCAGTTAAAGCGAAACCGTAGACTGTAAGAAAAATGAATGGATGTAAGTCAAATTTTGATTTCCTGGTATCGATATCATATAAGTCTTTTTCGTCGTAAACTGAATTTTGATGGCTAAATAAGTTTCTTGAGTAAATGGTATCATGGCTGAGACTAAGAACTACAATTATACCTACCTAGGGCCAAACCCGAAGCAAAAACTAAAATAAAAGAGCTGAAAAAACTACAGACATACAGGCAGATAAACCGACACACACACAAACATCTTGCCTTATACATATATATATATATATATATATATATATATATATATATATATATATATATATATGTATGTGTGTGTGTGTGTGTGTATATATATATATTATCAATTTTCTCTACACTATTGTAAGAACTGCAACCTTGAAACTTCTGAATATCGTTTTTATGTCTTTGTCTATAAGTGTATCAAATTTGATTAAAATCGGACCACTCCTTCTATAACCCGATTTTTTCGATTATCGATTTTCATTATTTATTGGGGGTACCTCGACACAAGACCTAGCTAAGAACACTCGCAGATGCTTATAGTACAACTGTGTAAATTTTCAAGAAAATCGGTTCAGCCGTTTCGGAGTTTATAGGTAACGGACACACACAATAGACAAAGTTCCATTTATAAATAAATTTAGATTTAGATTAGATTAGATTAGATATATACGCCCACACGTATTTGTATACTTACCACACAATCTATATAGTTTAGCTTTCTTTTGATGTGTATTTGTCTCTTTTTCTATCTCTTTCACCTTCTCTCTCAATAGGTTTCGCTGGAAATGACAGACAAGGTATTATTATTAATTTTTTTTTGTTTTTTGTTTTTAATCATATCACCCCGAGCAAGGCGGTAACGCCACTGATGTGCAGGGGGCTCCGTAAGAGTGAAAAGATTGGAAAAGAGAAAGCCGGAAACCACATCCTAAACGGGGAACAAGGGATGAGTCTCTTCACATGTTCAATAGACGTGGGTGGAGTGTGAACCGGGCGATAGTTTAGTCTATCTACTCCAATTGAAAAAAAAAGAAAACTAGAAAAGTGAAAAGATTGGAAAAGAGAAAACCGGAAACCACCTCCTAAACAGGGAACAAGGGCTGAGCCTCTACACCTGTTCAATAGACGTGGGTGGAGGGTAAACCGGGCTATAGTTTAGTCTATCTACTCCAATTGAAAAAAAAAATAAGAAAAAAAAGAAAAGTGAAAGCCGGAAACCACATCCTTTTATTTTTAAGGGCAGGGTTCCTAAGTTCTACCCTGTTATTTAGCCCATAACTGGAGGGATGGGACGGATTAATTCCTTTCCCAAGGGTACCAGTGCTGAAGTGAATGCAGGGTATTCAACTGGAAATCGAAATCGGCTCACCGATTTGTCTTTCCGAGCCGATATCCACTGCACCACAACGCACATTTTTTCCCCTAACTTTTCATGCGTTCGTATAACTTTTTCTTTTCGGAATTCAAATTATGTAAAAAATTATAGTTTCCACGTTTATTTATAAATAAAACAAAATGAATTCTTGATAATGGGTAAATGTATAGCCGAAAGCGCTCCAAAGTACAATAGCTTTGGACAATTCTTATACAATTTGAGTCCCGAAAAGAAAAAAAAAATATACAGACACGTGAAAAATTATATGAAAAAATTAATGACAATACCTTGTTTGTCAATTTCAATGAAACTTGCATAAAAGAGAGATTGTTGCCCATATACGCAATATATATATATATATATATATATATATATATATATATATACCAGAGAGAGTGCTTATATACCAGAGAGGGTATTTAAATTTTTCCGATCTAACCAAGAACTTAACTTAAAACTCTGATGTTTGGCTATTTGATTAGATTTTAGCAAGTAGGTCGAATCGATAAATTTTCTGCACCCCTTTTCGCTATCATCCCCTTCTATCTACCCCCTCTTTATATATATATATATATATATATATATATATATATATATATATACTTTCTACTAATATACGTGTGCTAAAATTCACTGGTATCTTTCTCTTCGTGTCAAAAGCATAAAAATAAAATAAAAGTCATCGGCTCACGCAAAACAGCACGACTCCGGTGTCAGCAGAGACATGAGATATTGGTATGTCACGTGCTCGTAGAAAATGGCGCTTAGCTGTCACCTGATGACTTCAGTCTGCGGTAGGCAGACAGTGACATCGAGGCCAAAGTGATTGGCCAGGTGCACAGTTCTTACTACAAGCTTCTTTCTTTTTACATCTTTATTATTTTCTCATTCTTTTTCATTTGATTGATTTTTTTTTATTTAATTTTATTTTTCATGCACACATTGTCACGCTTATTAGTTTTCGTCGCACCTTTTTCCACCTCTTTTCTTTCTCATTTTGTCAACTTTGCCCATTCACTTGTTTTTTTTCGTTTTTTTTTCTAAAATACCGCTTTTTTTATTTTTGTGTTTTATTTCTTTTTTTGTTAATTTTATGGACTTTTTTTTCTTCAAATTTTACTTTTTTAAAATTATTTTTGTTAACAAATTTTTCGCTCAGTTTTTAAAAAAATTATACAGTTGCTTTTTTTAAAATATTTTTTTAAACTGTTCATTTTTTTTCCCGTCATGCCTTTATTTTTGTTGATATTCATTAGAATTTTCGTGACAATTTTATTATCAAATATGGCGGACGAGATTGCCAGAAATTTTGAATCGAGGTTCATGTAGCAGACTCTAAAAATCTAGGCAATGTACAACTTAATACTGACCTATGATTTCCAGATTTCTTCCTGTTATTTGAACCGTTTGTAAGCATGCTTTTGTATAATTCTTGTATTTATTTATCTATTTTATTATGTATTTTCATTTCTTTATCAACACAAGAAATACCGTGTTTCCTCAGTGATCTACATTGCCCACAAGACAAGAAAGAAAATAACCGTTTAATATATCTCGATTCTACATTCAGCAACAAAAAATGCCTTTTGAGATTTTCCGCATATATTTTTTTTAGAATTGTTTCACCTCAAGCAAGGTATTGCTGCTACTGGTACGCAGAGTGTTACATAAGAGGAGAGTGAAGAAAAAGCGCAACAGGTCACAGGGGGTGTCGTAGAATGGGTAAAAGAAAGATAGAAAAACTGGTGTGAAGAGAGGGTAGATTTGAAAGAAAGAACAAGATACAGTGGGTGTTAGGGAAAGGAAGAGAGTCAAGGAGATAAAAGATGGCAATTGACGTTGCATTTAAACTCTTGGAGATTTTATCTATCAGGGAAGCAAGGATACGGAAGGGAGTTCCACAGACGGGAAGTGCGATAAAGAAACTGGGGGAGTAGAAGATGCGGTTACTTTTGATTGTTTTCTCTGTAAAAGAGTGGGACCTAGTTGACAGTCTAGTAGGTCGAGTAAATTCGTGCAGAGGGGGCACGAGACAGCTAAGCTCGTCGGAGAAGAAGCTATAAAATATATTTAGAGAAGACAGAGAGAAAACTCAATGTTGTTACATATATATGCGTATTTCAAATTCATGTATGAATTCAATGGTAGGTTCAATGATATGAATTCAACGGTAGGTTCAATGGTATGAATTGCATGGTAAGTTCAATGGTATGAATTCTACGGTAGATTTAATGTTATGAATTCTATGATAGGTTTAATGGTATGAATTCAATGGTAGGTTTAATGGTATGAATTCACCGGTAGGTTCAATGGTATGAATTCTATGGTAGGTTTAATGGTATGAATTCACCGGTAGGTTCAATGGTATGAATTCTATGGTAGAATCAATGGTATGAATTCTATGGAAGGTTCACTGGTATGAATTCAACGGTAGGTTTAATGGTATGAATTCTATCATAACTTCTGTGGTATTAATTCAATGGTAGGGTCAATGGTATGAATTTACCGGTATGTTCAATGGTATGAATTCTATGGAAGGTTCAATGGTATGAATTCTATGGTAGGTTTAAGGGTATGAATTCACCGGTAGGTTCAATGGTATGAATTCTATGGAAGGTTCAATGGTATGAATTCAACAGTAGGTTCAATGGTATGAATTCTATGGAAGGTTCAATGGTATGAATTCAACAGTAGGTTCAATGGTATGAATTCTATGGAAGGTTCAATGGTATGAATTCAACAGTAGGTTCAATGGTATGAATTCTATGATAGGTTCAATGGTATGAATTCAACAGTAGGTTCAATGGTATGAATTCTCTGGAAGGTTCAATGGCATGAATTCAACAGTAGGTTTAATGGTATGAATTCTATGATAGGTTCAGTGGTATGAATTCAATGGTAGGTTTAATGGTATGAATTCACCGGTAGGTTCAATGGTATGAATTCAATGGTATTAAGTTTTATTATTATGTCTAATAGATTTATATTATTATTTTTTTATGTGCCATGTTCTTTCAGGACGTTGGTGAATTTTCATTTTCCCATATCCCTTGTCGCTCCTAAAAATTTTTTCTTGATATCTCTCCCAAACCTCGCTCCACTATATTCTTGTCCATCAAGTATCTTTCACCTTGCTTTCTCTTGTTTCCTTTCCCTTCTATTCGTTCTGTATGTATAAAATTTTCCAAGCCTTCCTTCCTCATTAAGTATCCCAGAAACCTGTTTTTCCTGATGCCAAGTATCAGTTAGTTAATTGCCATACGTGATACACGCTTGGGTGATCATGTCTCGAAAGTTACATGACTGACTGGGCAGAAGATTATCCTGTAATAGGTTGCCATTACTTTCTGCGATAGAGTGGTTACCAGCCAAGGCAATAAAACCCAATCTGTCCTATTATTTAACCCATAACTAGAGGAAAGAGACGGATTAATACCTTTCCCAAGGGTATTTTTGCGTAAGTGAATGCAAGGAATTCAACTGGAATTCGAAATCGGCACCACGATTTCTCATTCCGAGCCAATATCCACTGCACCACAATGCACATCCGATGCCAAGTATAAGTTTTTTTTTGTTTGTATCCGCTTCAAAACTCGTCGTTTCACCACATGTTCGGTCCATAGTAACCCTCAGCATCCTTCTGTAGAACCACTTTTTGTTGTCGCGAGTCTCTCCTTTATCATTTTGGAGATTATCCAGCATTCGCCACCATATAGAAAGACAGATATCACATAACAGTCTAGTACATTTTTCTTTGTTCCTAACGAAATTTTCCTGTCTCTCAATACTCTGTTTAGCTTTTGAAATGCATCTTTGGCCATCTTTAATTTCATTAAATTTCGCACAGAACCTTCTTCTTTTATGAAATTATTTTTTTTTGTTAAAAGTAGGAGTCATTGGAGATTGTAAATCACCTACTTTTTTTTCAAATTTGTACGAATTAACTGAAAATCTGCTCTGAATTGAAAAATAATGAATCCAATAAAAGTATGACACATCTTAATTAGAAAGCTTTTAATTGTTTTTGCAAATAAGTAATATTAAGGACATTGTTATCTGAAGAAATAAAATTCTTTTGATGAATAATGAATTTTTACAAGAATTTTTAAAATTTTTTTACATTTTAATTACGATAATTTAGAATAATTTAGAATAGTTTAAAATCGTGTAAAATTCTGTATTGGAGTATCTATTGAATGTGATTAAGTGGAAACGAAATTTACGAGTCCAAAATTGCAAAGATTAATAGACATAGTTACGCTTCTCTATTTTTAAAATAATTTTTAATTTATTTTATTTTTACCTTATTTTCATGTATGGTAGACTGCAATTGTCATTATTATAAAAAGGTTACGTAATTTAAGAGTTTTGTCCCTTCACTTAGATTTATGAAAGTTGTCGTTTTTGGTCATGCGTACAACCTGTCATCACCTAATCAGTCAAATGTCTGTCAAACCTTCGATCAGATGAACACCCTTCGATCAGATGAACACCAATCGTTAATAATTTGTTGTATATTACTTTTTTATGCTATAAGTAAGTAATATTTTTTAAAATCAACTTAATTTAACATCCAATTTTTTAATTTTACAAAAATAGTATCAGAAATCTTTGATATATTTTTAAAATCGATAAATTTTTGTTTGTTTACAAATTTCTTAAAATTAAGAAAATGGCCGTTTTTAAGAAAATTTAAGAAATCAAAATTAAATGTGATTTTCAAATCTATATAATTTCTATCTGAAATAAACCGGAATTTTTTACTTAATGGAAATAAATTTAATCATTAAGCTTTTAATGAAATCTAAAATGAAATCTTCAAGAATTTTTTCATTTTAAAAATTTTATTTTAAAATTAGGTATCGAAAATTTATGCCGAAAAGTGGCGGTACCTAGAAGAAAAAAAAAAGGAAAGAACAAAACCGGAATGAAATTAAAAAAAAAAAAAAACGATACGAGAGGAAGAAAGAAAAAGACAGAAAGAGAAGAAAGAAACGAAAGAAGAAAGCCGAAATGAAATAATAAAAAAGTTAAGACGAGACGAAAGAAAGTAAAAAGGTAGAAAGATGGAGATGATTGAAAGAAAAAATGAAATCAAGAATGAAAGGAAAACAAAAAAGAACAAGGTCAAGACGAGACGAAAGGAAGAAAGACACACACACACACACACACACACACACACACACACACACACACACAGAAAGTGAAGAAAGAAATTAAAGAAAATACTGGAATAAAATAAAAACAAAAAAAAAAAAGAACAAGGTCAAGTCGGAGTGAAAAGAATAAATAAAGGCAGACAGAAAGAGAAGAAAAAAATGGAGAAAGCCAGAATGAAATGAAAACAAAACAGCTCATGACAACACTTAGATCGAGGCTATTATCAATGCTGAAATTATTCAACATTTTACTGGGCAAAAACTATTCTCAGACAGTATGGCTTCCGCTTTGCCAGGTCTACTGCCGATATACTAACGACCATCTCCAACTACATATACCAGACCATCAATAAGTCAGGCGAAGCTCGAGCTGTTGCCCTGGATATCTCCAAATCATTTGATAGCGTCTGGCACGACGGCCTTCTGCGCAAGCTACGGGGTTATGGTATCACTAGACGATTGCTTGGTTTGATCCAATCTTTCCTATCAAACCGCACAAGGAAGTTTGTCTTGACATCCTACCACACGAATCCTAGGCCCGACGCTCTTTCGGATTTTGATAATTGATCACCCTGACATGATCAAATCCCAAGTAGCCATCTACGCTGATGACACCACCATTTACTCCCGCATCAGTAAGAAATCGGGCGAGGCAGACAAACATAACCTCGCTGCTGATCTTGAGAAGGACCTCCACTCTGTGGTAGACTGGGGTAAGGAAATGGCTTGTAAATTTCAGTGCTTCTAAAACGAACAATCACAGGCAATCTTTCCTGCCCCCCCCCCCCCATAAGCATAGACCAAGCGAGTCTCCTTGAAAGCACTATACTGCGCTTGCTCGGCCTCACCCTCTCTTCCAACCTCAAGTGGAACCATTACATTGAATCAATAGCTAAATCCACTGTAAAGATGCTTGGTTCACCAGAAATTTTTTTCCGCCTGAGTCCATCTTGCACATATATAAATCAACCATCCGACCGTGCATGGAATACTGTTGTCATATCTGGTCAGTCTCCCCTGCTGGTCGTCTCAGTGTTCTCGACAGGCTCCAAAGGTGAATCTGTAACGTGATCGGTCTAGATCTGGCATCTCGACTCCAGCCACTTTCTCACCGGCGGGATGTGGCTTCCCTCTGTTTCTTTTACAATTATTTTCATGGCTTCTGTTCCGACGAACTTAGGTCACTGGTGCCCCACTCCATAAGAATTTACTCGAGCAACCAGACTGGCAACAATTTAACAAATTAACTTTTACAGTTAAATCTACCAAATGCCGGCAACAGTTCTATTCCATCAGCTTCTTTTCTTGCACCTCCTGCCTGTGAAACCCCCTTCGTATACTTGCTTTTCCTGACGGCTACAACCCCCAGGAACTTAAATGCAATGTCAATTCACATCTCTTATTCACTTGACTCCAGTCTTCCCCTCGTCCTTTCTACATCGCCCCGTGTATCGTGTTCTTTTCCTTGTTCTACTTTAGCTCCTGTCATCATACCTGTATTTCCATCCTTCTCTTGCTCTTTCTCTGACACCCCCTGTAACTGGTTCGTCTTTCTCTTCGCTCTCCTCTTGCTTAAAATTTTACTTTCTTATGTAGCCCCTTGCACATCGGTGGAGGTACTTGGAGTGAAAGGATAAAAAAAAGAGAATAAAGAAAGTAATGAAAAAAACCGGAAGTAAATATAAACAAAAAAGAATAAGATCAGAAAGAAATGTAAATAAAAATGAACAAAGTGAAGACGAAACGAAAGGAATAAAGAAAGGCAGATAAAAAGAGAAGAAAAAAATGGAAACAAAAGAAAAAGAAAAAAAGAAAGCCAGAATGAAATGAAAACAAAAAAGAACAAGAGCAAGACGAGACGAAAAGAAGAAAGAAGGACCGACAGAAAGAAAAGAAAGAAAAGAAAAACAGGAATGAAATGAAAACAAAAATGTACAAGTTGAAAAAGTCACAAAAGGAATAAAGTCTAACAGAAAGAGATGAAAAAAAGAAAAGAAAAGACGGAATGAAATTAAAAACAAATAAAAGCAAGGCAAAAAAAAGAAAGACAAACAGACACAAAGAGAAGAAAGGAAAGAAAGGAAAGAAAGAAGAAAGCCATAATAAAATAAAAAACAAAACCGAAACAGGGTCAAGACGAGATGACAGCAAGCAAAAAAAAAAAAAAAAAGAAAAAAAAAAGAAAAAAAAGACTGGTAGAAAGAGAAAAAAGAAAGGAAAGAAGAATGACGGAATGAAATATAAACAAAAATTGAAAAGCAAAAAAGAACAAGATCAAGTCATGACGAAAAGAATAAATCAAGACAGACAGAAAGAGGAAAAGATAAAAAGGAGAGATGAAAGCCAGAATAAAATGTAATAAAAAAGAACAGATCAAGACGAGACGAAAAGAAGAAAGAAATGTAGACAGAATGTGAAGGAAGAAAGAAAAGAAAAAAAAAGCCGGAATAAAATGGAAAGAAAAAAGAACAGACAAAAAAGAAAGACAGAAATTGAAAAAAAAAAGGTAAAGAAGCAAGTCAGAATGAAAAAAAAAGCGTGTTAAGACGAGACGAAAAGAAGAAAGAAATGTAGACAGAAAGTGAAGGAAGAAAGAAAAGAAAAAAAGCCGAAATGAAATGAAAACAAAAAAGAACAAGATCAAGACGAGACGAAAAGAAGAAAGAAAGAATGAAATTAAAACAAAAATGTACAGGGTTAAAACAAGACGAAATGAAGAAAGACAGACAGAAAGAGAAGAAGGAAAGGGAAGAAGAAAGATGAAATGAAATGAAAACAAAAAGAACAATGTCAAGATGAGACGAAACGAAGAAAGAAAACCAAAAGAAAGAGAAGAAAGTAAAAAAAGAAGGCGGAATGTGTAGGGATAAGAAATTAAGAACTAAAAACCCAACTAAGACAAATTCACAAGTCAGTGTGAAAAGCAAATTCTGAATCCTGATTAGATTAAAAACCGCAAATTCATATATGACGTATTTTCGCGCTTATATGTGAAAAGGCTAGCTGGAGCCGGTATCATGAGAAGTTTCACTATTTAAACCACGACGCTAACCTGTCAAAGTCAGGCAAACGGAAGCAGCGAGAAAGACGAAACTAAAATGTAACTTCAACTTCAAATCGACCCGGAGATAAGGTCAGGTCGCACCTTGTTCTCTTTCTCTTTCCTTCTGATGATTCCTTTTACTTCTTCTTCATCCAAAGACATTTCTACCAAACAAACACATACATACGAACGTACGCATATACTCTTTCAACTATTATTACTACAAACATTTTCTACAAATCTTGATACCCATAACTTTATCATTTAACAAGAACTCTACCCTTAACTTCTTAATAATGTTTCTAATTGCACATTAACTTCTACAACTCATTATTCTTTCCTTTTAATAAATTCTTTCCTTTTAATAAATTCTTTCCTTTTAATAAATTCTTTCCTTTTAATAAATTTCCATTTTAAAATGCAAAATGTATATTTTATACTTACACTATTCCACACATTTCCATATATTCCAACCTGCCGACAACCAACCTTCTGATGAAAACCTTCTGATGATAATAATTCTGCATTATGTCTGACACAAGGCCGAACTAAATAAGCATTAATCATCTCCCTACGGCTACAAATAAAAGGAAAACAAAAACGAACAGGGACAAGACGAAACAAAAGGAAGAAAGATTGACAGACAGAAATGTATATAAAAATGGAACGAAGAAAGTCAAAATGAAATAAAAAAATAACAGTGTTAAGACGAGGCGAAATGCAAAAAAAAAAAACAAAAACAAAAAACAAAAAACAAAAAAAACAAAAACAAAAACAAACAAACAAACAAACAAAAAAGACCGACACAAAGTGAATAAAGAAAGAAAAGAAGAAAGAAGGAATTAAATGGAAATAAAAAAGAGCAGGTTTAAGTCGAGACGAAAGGAAAGAAGAACGTCAATCAGAAAAAAAGGAAAGAAGAATTAAAATGAAAGAAAATTAAGTTTTCGGTTGTCCGGAAAGTTCAATCTGATATTTACGGAAAATTAAAACAGAAAACAAAATTAGGCCATTAATTGCTAATTCAACTAAAATACGAAGCATTTTGTTGCAAAACCTTTCTCCATTCTGTCTTCCCAAAAATTCGGTGGTTTAAATTTGTATCATTGAGATTATTTTGCAAGAATTGAATAAATAAAACTCCGAAGGTGCAATATCTAGTGAAAAAGACATGTGGGGTAACACATCCCACTCAAGTTGTAATTCTTGCCGAGTCACCAAAGAAACACGAATTCGTGTATTTATCCTAAAATAGAATGAGACCTTTCCTGTTCGCCAATCCTGGGCGTTTTTCTTGAATTGCTGTCTTTGAAATTCGTCCAGCTGCGAGCAGGACTTTTCAGAATTAACTGACTGGTTCAGTCAGTCAGTTAAGTGCCATGCGCGATACACACTTGGGCGATCATGTCTCGAAAGAGACATGACTGACTGGGCAGAAGATTATCCCGCAGTAGGTTGCCATTGCTTTCTGCGGTAGACTGGTTGCCGACAAAGGATATAGAACGCAATCTGTCCTATTATTTAACCCATAACTGGAGGGAAGAGACGGATTAATACCTTTCCCAAGGGTATTTGCGCGTAAGTGAATGCAAGGAATTCAACTGGAATTCGAACTCGGTTCCCCGATTTCTCGTTCCGAGCCGATATCCACTGCGCCACAACGCACTTACTTGGCAGAAACTGATAATCCAGGATTCATTTCCAATTCCACCAGATGCACAGCGTGACTTTCTCAGATTGAAGAGCTGCATTTGGGGTGGCTAGAATTGTTTCATGTCGCTTACAACTGGACCTGTTTCGCTAAATATTGTTATAAAGAACCCATGTCTCGTCACCCGTCACAATTTGCTTCAAATTGCATTTTCATTGAGTTTATACAGCAAATCACAGATAGAAATGCGATTCAAAAGATTCTTTTCACTCAGATCGTGTGGTACCCAAAAGTCGTAGCGTTTTCAGTACCCAAGTTTTATTAAGTGCTCATGGATGGTGGATTTTGATAAATTTAGTATTTCTGCCAATTTCTGTGTTGTGTAATGCAGGTTATTCTCAATCAATTTCTTAATTTGGTCTTCATCCGTAGTGGGGGTCTGCCTAAGCGTTCTCGTGCACAGGGGGTTACATAAGAGGTGAGTGATGAGATTCTTTTCACTCAGATCATGTGGTACCCAAAAGGTACAAATGAGTGAAGAAGAAGAAAAAGACAAATTAAATGTTAGAAGAAAGAAAAACAAGTCCATGAAAGAAAGAAAGAAAGAAAGAAAAGAAAGACTGAAA